>JAWQRP010004255.1:0-12138 GCA_033557875.1 Quadriops clusia | reverse complement strand
TTGATGTTCTTTAAAATGCGACTTTTTCATAGTGGCGCAACCATCAACGCACATTCACCATAGAAATCACACTCCTTAAAATGGGAAAATTACCGACGGACGGACGGACGGACGTACGTACGTACGTTACAACGGCAATTATGTTTGTTGATTTTCGTATTTCCTTAGTTAAATTTAGTGGCCCTTCTCTCATACTCATACTCTTTCTATGTTACCGTAAAATTCTTGAGTAGAATACAAAAATTCGTATGCCTCTTATTAATCCGATTAAATAAAATATGTAATTTTACATGTTCGTGCAATATCGCAGACCACTGCATGATCGATGTAATGTAGCGGGTGAATTAAGACGTATACAAAGGAACGACCGACCGAACGATCCAACGGTCAAATTAAGACTGATTTCCCAAACCGACAATTCGATTCCGAGACCGACTTTTGCAGCATACCACGTGACACTACTGCCTGGAAATCTAGCTGCCCATAACGCAACCAAATTCCACACACTGGTATACAAAAAGAAATCATTGGGTCTGTTCGATGCGTTTGTCTGGTGTTGCTCGGAGCATTAGCTTGAGATACATTTTAAAATGTAAAATTTGATTGGTTGTTTGTTGCTCCGAGCAGTGCAGGGCACTCATCGAACAGGCCTATTATTGAAACAAATAGTCAGCATTTTAAATCCTTTAATCCCTAAAAACAGGATAAAAATGAACAAGTTTTTCTCAAAACTAGATACAAGAATTCTAAAAAAACCAACGTGTTTTGCAAGATGTCTTCTGTGTAGACATTATGGAAACTCAAATTTGACCCCCATGAAGATTTGGTCCATTTCTTATGGATGGTCACAAATACTGATGACGTATGTACGTGCAATTTGTCAAAGAAGTAGAAATTTGAGGTTTTTTTCTTGCAAATGGCAGTCACGTATAAACAACAAAAGAAACGGAATAATTTATTGGACATAAATTTAACACTAACATAAATAAGAACAATAATTGAACAGAGTACTTCCAAAGTTGTCAAATACAAAACGAACGAACTATGCAATGATTTATTCTAAGGCCAGCATTACACTATAAAAGTTCTTTGGCAGTATTTTATACAGGGTTACTTTTATAAATGAATGTTCTATCATAGTTATCCTTTTCATTTTAAAACATTTCCACACATATACCAACGAACTATCATAGTCCCATAACAGGCGAACCCAGGTGCTCCATCACAACAACAAAAGTCTTAATTATAAAGGACGAGTAAAATTAAACAGTAAATTTAAGAGGGGCATTAGGTATCAATCGCTTGCTCCATATTGAAACTAGAATTTGGAGTAAACGACTGTCGCCTAAGAACCCCTCCTAAATTTAATGCTTAATTTTACTCATCCCGTAGAACATGAAACACATGAACTACTACATCATGTTTGGCATGGCGAATAAAAGAAAGAAAACAAACACATTAAAAAAGTAACGATACATAGTTGAAGAGAATAAGAACAAACTTGTCTGCTACAAATAACATAAAATCCATCCCAGTGAAAACGCACAAAAGTTTGTAAAATATTGTGCAAGATCTTTTATACAGTGTAAAACTACCTTGAGCGGTCATAAAATAAGTTTTAAAAACTATTTGCTAAAGAACTTTTATTCTGCAATACTGATCTATGGCAATACCTTAAACTAAATAACTAAAGTTAACGAATGGTTACATATAAATTAAGTAATTAAAAATACATTCTCTTTAGATTTAAATATCTCTCATTAGACTAGCATATCTCGTTTTTTTAGTAAAAAATACACTATATTCTTATCACAGTAATGAATCACATTTTATTCTGTCTCCTTGGTGTTGGGCTGCTGCATAATCTCATAGAAAAGCAAGTAAGCTCTCTTGTAAACCTCATGGCAGTGAACATTGGGTATTACAGTTACACTTGAGTCGTTGAAATGGTACCACCTAGAAGATACGGAATATAACATAAAATAAAAACTATCAAAGGGTATTTAGATATTGTTGTATAAAAGAGAGTTAAATCTGACCCAGAGTTACACTATACTGATTTTGATACATAACCCAGAGTTATTCAATTTTTAATCAGAGGCTACTCTTTTATGCAATTGGACCATAGTGTGCAATTAATTATTTATTTAGAATTTACGGATCTCCCCACAAGCAGTATTAAAAACATCACTGTTTTATAGTCCACTTAGTATTAGTATAAATAATAATATCTGTGTTATTTATTAAGCCTTTGAGACCTGTGACGAACTTTGTTTATCATACAAAATCTTTTCTGAGACCCAGGCGATGAATACTATTTGTCATGGCAATTTTTTTATCAACACGGCATGTTTTTGAAGGTTTTATTATATATACCCCTAAGTAAACACATTACCATGTAAAATTCATATTAGTGTGGATTATTTTTTACACAATTTTTTACTAAATTTTAATCAATGAAATTTTATTTGCAATGAATCAACAAATACACATATTATTATAGTACATGTACTACTTTCAAATCGATTACTGCGTATGACAGTACAATGGACGGTTTAATAATCAGATGTGTGTAGGAACGTTTCATGGATAGTCTATACAAAAGTAGGTGGCGGACCTTCAAGACTAAAATCCCATTTTAAGGGACGATTTATTGCCTCTGAAACTTGCTTGTCGGAAGAAGAGAAATCTTTTTTCTCTGTCCCTCTAATACCCAACATGCATGGAAGGTCCCGGAAACGATCTTTAAGTGAATAGGTATTTATTAACCATGCCTAAATTCTTTACAATGCCCTTAAAAATCCTTTGTTGTGAGATTTTTTACGAGTTTCGAACTGAATCCCGCCAACTCAGAAAAATTTTACTATACCACAGGTTGTACCAATTCTGAATTCGTCAAACTTCGTATGCAATAAAACATGCAGCAACGACGCCAAATTCTTCCCCCATAATTAAAATGCGCATGACAGTACAACTAGTAACTAAACTAAAAGAAGAAAATCGGCTCCAAAGAGGACGACGATGGTTCCATCTGTTGGCAAGGTGATGGCATCAGTTTTCTTTAGAATATGAGTGAGATAGTTCATAACAAGGAAAAGTGAATCTATCATATGTTATCTATGATTTGTAAATCCGAAGAAAAGAAATTAATTAACCTGTTCATTGTTTTTTATTTGTTGCATTTTAACTTTTATATTTATGTAGGATATTCTTTAAATTATAAGACTGATGTATTAATTTATATTTATTCATAAGTTTTTTAAATTTTATCGAAATCATTGTTGAGTACCTGCATATTTATATTTTAGCGATATAATTTTAACGATCTTTATTTACCTTAATAAACTTTTGTTTGGTAATGGGTTTAAAGATCTAATAAATTTTTTTTATTATTGTTTCATTTATCCAGATATTGTTATCACAGTTATCGAAACCTTCATGTCCCAATGTGAACATACTAAACGGGGTCTACTGTATATCATTTCTTTCCGTGTTCATTGTAAACATTCCGAGCGACAGTACCTAGGATTTATATTTAAATTAGTTATATTTATATAGTCTACTAACATACATACTCGCTCTTCGAACGGAGTTGGAGTATATAATCTTTTTAAAAGGGGTGAAATGTAAATGGAGAGAATGAAAAAGAAGCGAAGACATTGTTACAATGAGAAGAATAGGTGTGCCTATTATTTAATAGATTACATATTATATTTTCTTCATTTTAACTATCATACTCCTTTCGCCCTATCTTGGGAGAAGGGAGATAATAGAATTTCTGGATCGGTTGTAATTTGACATTTTTATTTATCATGTTTTGAAAGATTTCTTTAAACCTATGCCAATCTTGATATTAGCCATCAAAAACTGGTAGCTCTAAATTGGTAGCTTTACCCTTTCGGTTTCCCAGGGAGATGAATAGCTCACCCCTTCTAAAGTTTCTATTTGTTCCTTTGCGTAAACTACTGTTTTATAAAAAATTGTCTCAAAATCCTGCATAGCGGAGCTGTTCGTACTGTCATTTAATACGTCTAATTGTATTCGAATATCTTGAAACTGGTCAAATAAAACTTGGATTTTGTTTAGTTAAGTTTGAATATATATCACTGAGAACAGATCTTCATTAAACAAATTGCTGAATCTGGTCAAGTAGCAGACGTACCTGTTCTTCGAACAGATTAGAAGTGCATAACTTTTTAATAGGAGTATTTAGGAGAGATACATGAAAATAATGGGAAAAAACTGAAGTTATAAGAAGAAATAGGAGATATGTGCATTCTTTGAACAGGTTAGAAGTAAATGAAATTTGTAAAAGGGGATAGCAGCTAAGTTTATATTACTATCATAAATTGTGTTGTGATATTAACTTCAAAATACAGCATTTATTAAAACTAAATGAAAAAGAAATTTTTTTTACATAATTGTCTTCCCTATTAATAATCTAATATATAAAATCCCTATTCTCTCTGTCTGTGGATCGGGGGATCTGTGGAACGAAAACTACACTGATAAAAATGAACAAATTAATTGATCAAATATCAGTTTGTTTCCAATTCGTATATACAAGACAAATAATGAATTTCATGGACATATAATAATGTAAGGTATCCTATCTTATTTATTGGTGAAACTCTTAAAGCACATTCGTAGCTTTAAACGATAAAAAATGTTTCAACAATTAATAGTTTGTGATGTCAAGCAATAATTTTTCTCAGTGTAGCGAAAAAATTGCCCAAAATGCAGCCGCTCCGTCGGTAAGAGCTTTAAAAAGTTGATAGTTAGGTTATTTAAATAATTAAATGTCATTTGTGACAGTCTCAAAATCAAGATATTGAACTTAAAATTCGGCGACGCGACACCGGCGGCCACGGCCTTGAATAGTACAAAATTAGGTTAGGTAAATATGTCATTTGTAACAGCGTCAAAACTCAAAATGCTAAACAGTATTTGGTGTTGCTTAGGGCTATCTGATTTTAAAATCATTTCTTCAAGTCTGTAATTTAAAATGGGGCGTCCACCAAAGGACACCAATAATGAAGAGAACAAGTCGGAAGTAGTAGCGACAGTCTATAAGATCAGGTCAATTCCTAAGCTTCACAATCTTAAAAAAAATATTTGCAAGAGAAGAAGTCCAATTGAGAATCGCACACGTTCTAGAATCACCCGATTTGCAAAAATCGGGCTCCCGTCTAGTATTTCATAATCTTGATTTGAATTTTCATACAAAAGTATGGATCCTATAAAATTACTAATCAGTAAACAGGGAAATATATGAGGTGGTTTGATGAAACCTTCAAAAGTGCTAAGAAACCTGTCTCTAAAGGACGACGATTAATAATTGTCCATGCAGGTGGGGAAAATGGATTTGTCCAAAACGGATAGCTAATAAGCAAGAAAAATATTTCGATCAGGTATTCATTTTCTTAATAAAGTTGGTTAGGTCTTCGGACACTCGGTTTTCAAAAGTAAAACTCTACTATGCTAATGTTTCAGTTTTTAGCTACCACCTTCTTCAGTGCCCTCATAGTTTAATTAGTTTGTACTTTTCATACATTTTCAAAAGACCAAATTAATGAAACTACGAGGGTCCTGAAGCAGATGATAGCAATACACC
Source organism: Quadriops clusia (assembly GCA_033557875.1). Lineage (NCBI taxonomy): Eukaryota > Metazoa > Arthropoda > Insecta > Coleoptera > Hydrophilidae > Quadriops > Quadriops clusia. The sequence goes on along the minus strand of JAWQRP010004255.1, from coordinate 6,524 downwards.
GAAATGTTGACATAGTAGAGTTTTATTTCTGAAAACCGACTGTCCAAAGGCCTAACCAACATTCCTTAATTCAAAATACGGACAAGAAAATAACCAATTACCTTTTTAAAATCTGGAGACTAGCATGATGACATGAACCACGAGAATTTCATGCGTTGGGTTGAAAACCAGTTAAATACTACCTAATTTACCAGAAAAATCGGTATTAATATTGGACAACGCCTTATACCATAAAGTATTAGTGGAAAAGAATGGCCGTTAAAAAAGACCAGATGATAGAGTGGCTACAGACCCACAACATTCCATTTGATAACTCCGTTACAAAACCTGACCTATATGCACTGATCCAAAGGCACAAGCCTATTGAGAAGAAATATGCCTTGGATCAACTTTTCGAAGCTCATGGTCACAGTGCGCTATGTCTACCACCCTATTATCGAGATGTAAACCCGATAGAATGTATAATCAACGATAACGCAAGCCAAGAAGAGGAATAGATGGTGAAAGGATAGAAAAAAATAATACATAATGTTTTCAAAAATATCAACGTAGAAATTAATCATTGCTATTGTTCAAAAATATAATTTCTCCCTTGTAAAATTAGACTATGTATTGAAAATCATGTGTATGTACTATTAAAAAGATGTACCTATTATAAGATTTGTATTTGATTTTAATATAACAAGTTAATCACCCAGACCTAAACCCGATAGAACGTATATGAGCTACTGTTAAAAGGTTCTTTCCAACAACACGAGTTGATAGTTCAAGAATCAGGTACAGGGTCGGCTTAGGATCAAAATATAGGCAACGAGACGTTCATGTCTACAGAATTACCGTATGGCGATGAAAATTTTAGAATGGGCCGACCCTGTGCAGTACATTAAACGATTCTAGAACTATCAATTCGTGTTGTTGTAAAAGACCTAAAAATTGGATGACAGCCCCTAACGTCACCTATAAATTGGATGACGTGGAACAACTAGCCAGAACAAAGTTTGCCGAAGATCTGGATGGTGAATGGAAGAAACGTTGTGACCACATCAAAGTTCATGAGCTCAAATTAATGGAGCAAGAACATCTATTGCGCGAGGCAACGACTGAAATCGAGGAAACATTTCTGGAAGATGACGAGGATACGTTATCTTCCGAAGAGGAAACCATGAGTGGTGTTAAATTGATATTATTTTTTCATATAAGCGTTGTAAATTGTAGATAAGTATAAATAAATCAATAAATATGTATTATATTCTTTTTCATGTTTTTACAGGGATTATTCAAGCTCACCAATGTCGATTACACATTTTAAGTAAATGTATTCAATTGCCATCTAACAGTATTAAGGACTGACTTTCCTTAATAATGGATTTAAATTAGAGGCCTAGTTGATTGAAACCACCTATTATTAATATATTTTCCTCCACTTTCATTTTCGGAAAAGTACCTAGTTATAATTATTTTGTGGCGCCTATGATCAAGTGTGACGTCATAAGTTCCACGCAGGATTGATGACGTTAATGTAGTTAATAGTGGGTACGGTTGTGACACTTTTCATTTGATGGTCCATAATTTTATTAGTATGCCAGTTAGCTTGAAGAAAAGTGTTTTTTTATAGTAAAGTGTACGTTTGTCTACCTATAAATACTAAAATTTTGTCCCTAAGTACAATGGTTAACTCACAGAATGCAAAATAGAAATGAAGGAATACATGTCACAACCGACCCCACCGGAGGGACGGTTGTGACAGTGCTTGGGGTCGTTAGTGACAGGTTAAAAAAATACACCACAATGGTATAAAATCACTTTTTTTGCAAATAATATCTAATATAATGCGACATAATCTTGTTCTGGAAAAATTTAACATTTACGTAACAAAAGAAATAATATGTGGGAACACTTTAATCCCTTATAACTAATAAGGCACTGTAGCATCTATAGTTATTATAACAGTCTTCATATTACAATCAGTCCAAAATGTTAACTAAACATTTCTAATTATACATTACGGTAACTGTACCAAAATACTTTTACGAATGTATCGTAACAAACACATATGTTTAACTTCGTGCATTTCTGCAACTTTTCGTAAAGAAGTCCCGCGTTTCACTTCTTTATAAGTGCCTTTATACGGTATACACATCTAAATGTATACACCACACAAACTAGTAAAGATGAAAATCGCGTGTACAAAAACTAGTCTTCCCTATAAGGTGGTAAAAGGGAACCGTTTTTTTGGTCACGCGATTTTCGTTTGGGGGTGTATACATTTGGGGTATCCACTTTGTATTTTGTTATGTCACACTGCCCTCTTTCAGTCTTTCTCAATCGTTTTCTGGGTATTTAAAAGTAAAAAAACTAATTTTACTTGTGTCACAACCGTACCCACAAAATGTGTCACAACCATACCCAACGCACTCCTTCGCAATAAAAACATCGCCACAACTATACAAAACAATTTACGAAAAAAGTAATCACTGCTATTTAACTACTAATGTTTAATTTATAACGAGGAAAGATCCTCATTACTCTATCTGCACACATATAACAACAATTATTAAAAGAAATCGACTAAAAATATTTACTTTTGATTGTTCAAAAGTACTGTAGGTCTTTGCTAGCGTTAATGTTACGCGATAGCTCACCCAATACTGTTAAACATGTTCGGACGGGCATGGTGCTCCTTTCTTCCATTGCACCCTACCCGGTATTTCTTATGGTTTCGCTAATATGACGATTGTCGCAATCGTACCCTGACACAATCGTACCCACTCTACCCTAATCTCCTTAGGAAAAATGGACTTTAACATGGTCTGGAGCATGAACTTGTTTGACGGTACAAACACCGATTCATGAACAGTACATTCGTTTGTTGGAAAGACAAATGTATCTTACAGTGTACTGTACAAATCAGTATAGGAAAGCTAATTTTGTAATGCGTGTGTACTGTACGGCTCATGAACGGAACATTGGCTGACATTTGATTACAAATAATTATTTCTTTGAAATGTGTGCAGGATTTACTAAACGCAGATACATTAGGTACTATATAATAGTATTGATTACATATCCTACCAGATTGCTCACTCCTATATAAAAATATGAAACCATCGCACACCAACTGTTCGTAGATGACGCCACCAACTTATTGTAGTACCGCCAACGATTCGCAGAGGCAGCATACGCGGCACCTATTTGATTCCAACTCTCTAGGGAACAATAATAGGATAGGATAGGCACTCTTTGGGTAAGGTTGCACATATATGCATTAGGTCCGAGCTTCGGATGATTCGATTTCATCCGACGTCAGTAGAAAGTCGGATCTCATAATAGGTACAAACACAAAACACATGAAAAAACGGCAATCAATTATTACAGGCAAGGGCATTGGGATTCGTGAAGGTGTCTGACATAATAGTCGAATAAGTTGCAGCTCAAGAGTATTTATGTAGATTTTTGATAAACATTTCCTACTTTAATTCTCATCCGCAGCACAAACAGTCGACTTTTCAATAGTTACTCTAATAGGGTTGTCCACCAATTTTTTTTAATTTTTTTTCTTAAAAGTACATCGCGAGATCGGGATATAGTTCCAACAAATATTTTAAAAATATATTAAAATTTACGAATTTTTAAATTTCCCTGACAGCGTCCATTGTATTTCATTGCGCATGTGCGGAAAGCCATACATTTTGTGGCCGTGCTTCTCCAGCCGTGTTTGTAAACAACACTGCGGCAACGTCATTGGTGACACACATAGAGGAAAGTTCATACTACAAGATGCAATTGAAGAAATGAATCAGAAAAAATTATTGAGGCCCGTAGACATGTTAAAAATTTGTAAATTATACAGAAAAAGTTTCGGTGTTTCGTTTCTCACGTGGAAAATGGGGTTTTCTTAAGAAATAGAAACTCTTTGCTTAAGACATCAGAAGTAAAATTATGTGCATAACATTTTGTAATGGTCATTTTGCTCAGAGTTACTGTATTATCAACATTTAAGATAGTACTTGTATTTTTGAAGATATGTGCGAGAGAGAGAAAGAGAGAGAGAGAGAGAGAGAAGGTATATAGGAATCGAAAACTATAAAACCAATTAATCAACACGCGAAGTCCTAAGAAAAGTAACTCAATAAAATTAATTACAAATAAAAATTGTAAATGCTTAACAATTTTTAGTGTCGATAAGGTTGTACAGTCATTGCAAATGTCACTACATTCTCTTTAATTTGTCTGTATAAAAACTTTATTAAAAATATACGAGAAAGTAAAAAATATATGTTTCATTGTTTTGACTTAAGTCGACTTGTCGACAATTTATACGTAAAAACAGTTAAATAATGTAAATGCAATTTTGTTATAATATTTATAAACTTAGGAAGTTAAAAGTTAACTTTTGTATTTGCATTGCAAGAATATGCAGTAAATTGCAAGAAAGACAGATGTATAATAAATAAAACACACCGGGGCCAATAGAGCACGCTCGAAGCGTTTAGAGTGTCATCTCGAATGCACCCTTGGAGAAATACATGGGTTACGCCATCTAACGGATTATTTAAAACTAAAATATTGGTTTTTACTTCTCCCATTGAAGTGACCAATCTGATAGGATATATAATCAATGATAATAGTTATAAAACAATAAAAATATTAAAAGGAATATGTATTAAAAGAAAATGACAGAATACAAGACACAAAAAAGGAAATATTAAAAGGAGTAAAAAAAAAATAAAATTAAAAAATATAAATATTTGCAACTTACTTCTTATCTATTGGGTTTAGACAAACTGCTGTATAGTGACCTTTCGTCATGGTGCCAATATGCTGGGCAATAGCATACAGCTTATAACCTGTCTCGGAAATCTGCAGTTCGTCTGGTATATAACAGGGATATTCATTCTTCTCCCAGAACATACCTTTAGTAATCTTGTATCTCTTGATACAAATAACGGCAATTCTCGGGAATTTGACGATTGACCGTTGATTGTCAATGATGCTCTTGCAGCGCTTGCAGATGACTTTCTTGGGCGCCTCACCGGCCAAATAGATGTCCATGAGATCTGCGAGGTGGAACGGGCGATCCTGCATTTCCTCTGGGATGCTCAGCATGAAGACGTTCTCCATGTCATACTTGATAGAGCGCTTCTTGCACACTTTGCAGTTCTGCTGGTGACTGAGCTGATGGAAGAAGCACTCTGAGAAAAAGGAGGTAAACCAATTCAGCTGCGTGTACCAGGCTTTAGTGGAGGGCGCCGCTGTATGGTCCATGTAAACTTTATATTTGGAGTCCTCGACCAATGTGTTCATGATACTCAACAGGAATTGGTGAATATCTTCGTGAGTACCTTGGCCGTAGATGTCGTCAACGTTGTGTATTATTTTTTCATAGAGATCTGTTGGACGAAGAGTGTCAACACCGGAGAACCAGAGCTTGTTGACAAGGTCCCCAAATTCTTTGATGATTTTGCATTTTCGATCTAGTAAGCAGTGCAAATATTGTTTCTTCAGAAAATATGTGGCAACAGCCGGGATGTGGCGAAAACATTGGATCAAGGTATTTTGATAGCACGTGTTATGCAAGTTGCTTAAACCTGTCAGACCCATATACTGTAAAACAAAAATATTTTAACAATAAAATACGGTTATTTCGCACCCAAATAAATATGGTATATTTATTAAAGTTTCAACAAAACATTCAAGTATGTGCTGTTTAGCTGCGGTATCACTGAAAATGATGTGAAATCTCTTAATTGGATAGAAAGACATACTTTTTTCCAATATTTAAAACTAGAGTATGCGGTGATATCACAATACCATTGCCGACTCAGTGTCTGGTCCCGACCAGGAACACAACTATTTTATTATTTTAATAATTAGATAGAGTCCGTAGATAACTCCTAGATAGACTGCAGCTATAGGGAATAAAACTATAAAACAATTTAAAGTTTTATCCCTTTCTAACTGGCGCAGTCAGTAGGATTGAGATAACGAGTTTTAAAACAGTAAATTCGGTACGTTTCAACGTTTTGTGTCTCAACCTGAACATTTTTTCGTTGTCCTGAACTGTTCCTGTGTTACTGTGTGACTACCTTACAACTATTGGAGTTATTGCTACACTTCAAGCCACAGCATCGCGCTCAGAGCACATCTAGTGAAAACGTAAAAAACCAAAGGACTACTCAGTTACAACTACAGAGAAGTACTACGAGCTATAAGCCGCTCTTCGAACAATTGGACCACTCTGCCGAGCCGACAATGAAATTGATTGTTCTGTGAGTAAATGTGTTTTAGATGTTCTGATACGGATTCACCCCCAAGCTCAAGCTCATCATTTCGTTCCCGATCACCTATCGATAAAAATCCTTTTAATTTTGATAAAGCTTTAAACTCTACAAACATGCAAACTAACCAAACTACTCCATCTTCACAAATTGCTAGTTTTCCGACTCTGCGTAAAGAATATGTAGAAATGGTTCCCGATTTTAATGGCGAACCGGTGCTACTAAACAGATTTCTCAACATCTCCG
>JAWQRP010004254.1:0-12138 GCA_033557875.1 Quadriops clusia | reverse complement strand
ATATGTCGAAATCATAAGATTAAATATATATGTAGGATAAAATGTATGTGTATATGGTAATATGTATACGTGTACATGGTCAGATGTACATGTGCACATGGAAATAAGTATACGTGTACATGGTAATAAATATATGTGTACATGGCTGCCCGTGATTTTTCACGGGCATTAACTAGTCTCAACATAGTTCTAGAGAAAAAAACTGAATACTTGATTGTAAATTATTGAAAATAATTTATAATAAAACATTTCAATAATATTAATTATAACACATTTAGGTATGTACATATATGACATACTATATTTAGAAGGACATAAAAGTTGCAAAACAATTATAATTTTGTATAACGTTGTACGTTCTTGGGTATAAAGTCCTTTAAAATAAAACATCTATTTGAGTTGCCTCTCACATGGTTGTTTAATTTTAAAGGAATTTATACCAATCGATATTGTCCTATAAAAGGCTATATGCCAAAAAAGCCTTGTGCATAGGTACTTATATCTAGGGATTTATTATTTACTACTAACCATTGTATTTAAAAAAAATTTACACAACTCAAGCTACGGTGCACCTCACGATCACTCAAATAAAAGTGGCTAAAATTCTAACAGGAATTTGGAAATCGAACTATACGTATACGCATTTGAACTACCGAAAATATGGTTTACAACTACAAAGAATTGCGGTAACAACACTTAGAAAGTACGCTAAAACAGTTTATTCCAAAATTACATTTGAAAATAATAGTAAGATATTTAATTTTATTACTGAGTTAAAGGAAACACAATGATATTATTATAAACTTTACATTGTTTTATTATTAAAAGATAAATGATGTGTAGAAAATAGGTTTTAAAGTTCTATGTAATGTTTCCACAAAAACGTATACATCAAAAGTTGTAGACATAATGTTAACAAAACGAGTCAACACATTTTCAGTTGTATTTATAACAATGTTGATTACGGTTGGAGCAAATACTTACAATTATTTTTGTTACAACATTTTATTTACACCTACAGTTTTGTAAAACGATAGGCATCTTTTTCTATCAGTGTATATAACTCTTATTAACCATTATTTCAAGTCACATTAAATATCGATCACAATGTATTCTGAATTAATGAGTAGGTGTTGCAACGATAGATAATACTTCTTTCGGTTTCAAAATAAATGATGGGACACTCCATGTACTAATGAAATGTCACGAACAAAAGGTGTATCTTTAATCCAATAAACACAAATATGTTGTTGCAGTGAATCGAACCCGAAATTACAAATGAACAAAACCGCACCTCAGCCACATTAAGCGTAACATGATTATTTATAACACGCTTCCAGCACAACAAACGGCCGTATGAATACGTCTGCCGCACTTATCGATCAGAGCAGTTGATTTGGATCATAACAATGAAATCCAATTTCGCATATGCCTATGGAGAATATTCTCTGCTAGTTCGCATTGTGTACATCGGCAGCGAGAGCATTACGTTGTTACCTGTTTATTGTCCTAGCTTCCCTCTAGCGAATTCGACTGTCTAATATCTGGTAAATTATAAGCAGATATCCAGTTGTGTACTAATTTTAGCTTTAATGTGCTGTGTGCTTCGGTCTGTGTATGTGTGTTGCATAAATTCGGATTAATCTTTATTACCTAAACAAATTACTTGTTTGAAGCAATAACACGTGTAGACAAACACGTGAGTACGTTTGTATGGATTAGTTTGGAAAAAAATCTGAGTTTGCACATATTCACTGCGCGCCTCCGCCAATTGCGTATTTATAGACCAGTAGATGCATGAACGGTAAAAATTTTAATAGCCATTATTTTAATAATGTTATATCAATTTTTATAAAGATTAATAAATAGAATGCACGGATATTAATGTCTTCGTAAATGAGATCGTCCTTCTCGAACAAGCGAATATTTTAAAATAAGGCGAAGTAGAAAATGCTAAGGGAATGCGCATTATAAACTCCAGGTATAGACAGCAATAAACATTTGAAGGAGATCCTTTAATGAAATAGACCTCCTATTTATAGCAACGTTTAATTAAGCCGTAGGAATATAAACAACAAGAAAAATAAACCATCAGCAGTACTTATTCCTCGTTTGTGAGTTTTCCTCCTACAGTGCGAAACGTTGTCTCAGTCTGCTTTAATAATGAAGCCGCGACCAAGCAGAAGCTTCTGGTAGCTAGGAACTTTAATGTTATTATATTTTACAAGTCTCGCGCATTTGCCAGCGCCCCGTGGGCTCGTGCTCGAAACCCACGAGGCAACTGACTGAACTACGTGTTGAACTGAATGCGCTTGCTGTGACAGTGGGCTGAGTGAAGAGGGTGTTTATCGATTGGTTCTTGAGGAAGACCACTTGCCAAAAGTTGCGGACAGTATAACCCTAGCCGCGCAGGAGGCTGCATCACGTGCCTGCCATCCTGTCGGCGACTTGCAGGATTCGCTAGAGCGGGAAAATGTGCGCCGTTTAAAAATCGATGTGTTGACGTTTAGGGATAGCACGTTGCTACATCGGCCGTGAACTCCGTTCGCACTCGACTGAATCCTTTTTTCCCCTGGAAGATGCCTTAATTGCTTGCTTGTATTCCGGAGTATGTGCTTGTGCCGAGAAAAATAAATCAAGTATAAAGGTACAAACTGCAGCGAGACTGTAAATAACAGTGCCCGTTGAAAGCAGTGAAGTGATTTCTGAAATAAGGCAAAAGTGCTGTCTGTAGTATTGTTCTGCAGTGCATGTCAGGATTAGCACGTGTGCGCCATATATTTTCTGTCTAGCGGCTAATTGGATTATTTTTGAGAATTCCTCGAGTAATACTGCGCGTTACGGACACAGACAGGTAATGCAATTTTCCTCTGGCCCCTAGATAAGAGTAACTAAAGTTTAGAACAAAAATAAACGTTCTTGCCGTGTTTGTGATAACATTGCATTCCTTCACGTTTTTGGTATATTGCTTGTTATTTATTGTGTTTTTATATTCGATTTAGTTAGATAATTATTGTGTTTCGTGTTTCGTTAAATCAAAAACTGTTTAGATTTTTCACTGTAAACAATAAAACTTCGACTTCGTTATACACTGGCCTGCAAAATTAAGGGAACACCTACGAGCGAGCAAAAATTTCCGTCATTTTCAAGACTCTGTAACTCAGAGCTTAATGACCATCCAAAAACGTTATACATATCATTTTAAAGGAAAAACTTTCCACTTTTAAAATTTTAAACACGTACACGAGACCCAATGATTTTTTCTGATTAGATTCTCCAATTGCATCTTGTAGTATGAACTTTTCTCTATGTGTTCCACTTTAATTCATTTTTTTGTGACAATTTTAAACGAACCTATTGACAATCAAAGAAACAAACGCACCTTTGTTTTTGACAGCCGTAACTTCCAGTAGCAAATAGTAATAAGCATTTAGTCTACGGCATAAGAAATCTTAGGACATGCTTTACAATTTAGTTCATTACAATTCATAATCGCTTGACTTTTTTATTAAGTTAATTTCGTTCAAAAATGACCTTGTAATTCACCAATATGCAGAATCGTACAAAAATTGTGGGCACATTGAGGACATGGACGTTAACATTGTAATGTTAACGTTTTTTATAGGCAAAACCTATAAGTAAAACATGGGTAAAGTTTAAAGACGACAAAAAATGATTTCCTTGAGTCCCTGCGTTTTAAAAGGTGAACATCCTTCATAATCGACCTGTGAAGGTGAAAATCTTACAGACAATGAGTTTCAGTGTGAGGGTTCGTTTAAAAGGGTTTTTCAAACCGAGGACAACCTCCCGGTGCGTCAATTTCACTGAAATTTCGACTTTAAACTCCCAATTCAAAATTTGATTTTCGTCATATCACTCGCCCCTATGACACCAGACGTTTAGCCTGTTCGATAGAATGTCCAGTACTGATCTGAGCAACGAATGGCCAATCAAATGTAAATTTCAAAGATTATTGGTCGGTTGCTGCTCCGAAAACAAAGTCCTCTGCTACTCAACATTGAAATGGTCGTAACTTTGCGAAAAAAAGGCGCAGATACCTCGACGATATCACATTGTCCTCGCCTTGAAAACCCTTTTCAAATAAACGCTCACACGGCTCCTCATTGCATTTAAGATTTTTACCTACACAGGCTGATGAAGGATGTTCATATTTTAAAATGTAGGGACACAAAGAATATATTTTTTTGATCGTCTTGAAATTCTGCAAATGTTTTACTGATAGGTTTTACTTATAAAAAACGTAAACATCGCAATGTTATCGCCCATGTCCTCGATGTGACCACAGTTTTTATACGGCCCGGCGAATTGGTAAATTTCAAGGTTATTTTTGAACGAAATTAACCTAATAAAAAGTGAAACTATGAAAAATTGCACTCAACATCATTGGAAAGAATGTCCTAAGATTTCTTATGCCGTAGACTAACTGCATATTGGTATTTGCTACCGGAAGTTGCGACTGTCAAAAGATAAAGGTGCGATTTTTTCTTTGATTGTCAATAGGTTAGTTTAAAATTGTCACAAAAAAATGAATTAAAGTTAAACACATAGAGAAAAGTTCACGCTACAAGATAAAGTTCCTATTACAAGATGCAATTGGAGAAACTAATCAGAAAAAATCATTGGGGCCCGTGGACGTGTTTAAAATTTGAAAATTTTACGGAAAAATTTCGGTTTTTCATTTCTCATGTGGAAAAGGGGGGTTTCTTAAGAAATAGAAACTTTTTGCTAAAGACATCAAAAAGTGGAAACTTTTTCCTTTAAAATGATATGTATAACATTTTTGGATGGTCATTAAGCTCTGAGTTACAGAGTCTTGAAAATGACCGAAATTTTTGCTCGCTCGTAAGTGTTCCCTTAATTTTGCAGACCAGTGTATTTATCCGAAATATCACGTTTTAATAATTAAACTAAAATAGGAAATTTTTTAGAGTTATTATGAGTATTAAATCATAGATTGACTGTTAACTTTACTGCTTACTTAGAACGGCAGAGAACACAGAAACATACTGACTCTAGTTCGCCATAAAATTTCTATTCCACTATGAGGAAATTTGGCGGCTTATTATAATTACGTCCCAATGCGAAATGTTTTGATGAGCACATCAGAAGTGTGCCGATGTGCGATAGAATCCATATTTCAACGCGAATGTCGCTCTCGATTTAACAACTTCCGATAAAGAACAGCATGTATTCGAGTATTAATACCGAGTTGGCACAAATCGCTTCCTCCCATTGTGGCCCGTGTGATTAATGGCGGCTTCGCACACGGAAAAATAGCATTTGTAATGGGGCATGCATATCGAAGTAGGAAGGATAATGCGCTGAGCTTTGGCGGCCCCCAAGTCATGGCGTCACACTTAACACCCCCTCAATAATAAATCGTAAAACTACACACACAAAATCACAAACACATATACAAAAACAAGCACACACAACACAAACATTAGGAAAATATTTGATGGGTTCGAGAAATGTTTGTCTGAAGTAAGTCAATGTTTTTAGCATATAAGTAGTTAAATATTACCTTTCGGCATAACATTATGTTTATACTACAAAGTAAATTATTTGAACATGAACCCTTGTTGTAAATAAATCGTAAGAAAAATAAGCTGATGAGAATAGGAGAAAGTTAACGAAGGTAAAGTAGAAGTTAAGATAGGAACGCAAGTAATAAAATTTAAGTTGGAAGGAAGAATTTGATGAATTTGTTTAATTAGGAGCAAGGCAAACTTTCTCCTGCCTCTATATTTTTTTCGATTTTTCGACTAGAAAATTGTGGAACAGAATACCAACGCACAGTGTTGCAAATGGACATTCTAGCGCGCCAAAATTATTTAGCTCGATATATTGAACATTTTTAATATAAAATGCTTATGAATGTTATTGTGTACGCTATTAACATTTATTGTATGTCATTTTGTGGAAACTTTTGTACCTTGTAGAATGCCACGAGGAGATGTTACGTTAAAGTTTCTGCCTTCAATATTCACGGAAAAAGTTTTTAAATTATTTATTTGGTCCGTCATCCATTTGACTTCTTGTTTGGTCAGACCTGTTGTTTCTTTTTTAAATAATAACTTCACCGGTCGACAGAATCGTGTAGATGAAGATCTTGGATTGTTCCAAATAATATGTTTTTTTATTGTTATTTAAAAATAATTGTAATGGCACCAGTGAAATTTGGAAAATATCTGAATCTTTTCCTTCAATATCCTTTTCTTCGCCACTAGAAAATTTCATTTTATAGAGACTATGTCCACTACTACCATCACAGCCCCATTTGAATATGAAACTGAAATTGGTTTCTTCAAGATCGTATAACACTTCCTTTTGCGCAGAAAATATCTTTTCAATAGTATGTTGTAACAGTGCACAAAGTCTTATTTCTGCACTTATTTCTGCTACCTTTATAGCGGAGTCTATGGGATAGCATGCTTTTTTTGATACAAGTAAGTCTTTATATGTAGGAAATATGTTCACGTCTTTTGCTCTTACCATTTTTCTGAAGTTATTGTATTTATGGTAAGTTAAATCATTTTTAATATAAAATGCTAACGTTTCTTCTGGTGTATAAGGTTTTGTTTTCGTCTGAGCACCAACGAAAGATTTTTTATACCTGTTCGCTCTTTTTGGAGACGTTTGAGAAATATCTCTCAAAACATGAGCAGCATCTCTACTACCTGAGGCATATAAAGACATTTGAGTGGCAAAAGCAAGGGTCTGGAGAATGACCATTTGTATTTTTTTTAGCAATTCGTTGTTGAGATCTTTTACTGCTTTCATTGAAAGATTTTTTGGTTCTACCTGCCCGCTAGTTGAGGGACTTGAAAACGCGTCTTCCGTTGTTACTTGGACAGACGATGACCCTGACCGATTTCTTACAATAGTCTTTATGGCTTCAGGAAGTTTTAATTACCTGGAGAATCATTTACTGCTCTGCTTACAAAAATTGTTCTGGTGACGACCGCTTTGTTTCCATTTTCTATTGAGCGCTGTAATAAAGTTTTGGGCAATGGGTTTTAAGGATTTTAAAACGGGATTATCTCTAAAAACATCTAGATTCAATTTCTCAGCAATATAATGACTAAGTAGCTTCTTCTCGTCCTTCCTGTCCCGAAGAAATGCGACTAAGTCCTTATGTAGGATTACGCACGGTCCTTAAATAAAATTTGTTGAGTTCGTGTCGCACGTCTCCGCACTTTCTAGTTATTACTATATGAAAGTATATTAAATTTTTGAAATTTTGATATAAAAATTATTACGTCTGCGGGCGGCCTTCATAACTAATATCCCACGCAAACATTAAAAAAGCAAAAAAATTACACATCTCTAATAATATTTTTTTTTAATTATTATCTTTTATTTATTGAAAATTTCTTATACAAATTGAAAGTACATACCATCAGAATTGCTCTCCACTTTTCTTCGATGAAAAATTATTCACAGAAACTATTTTATAGTACACTAAAAACGAACAAAATTCGTTATCAACGAACCACTCTCTACAAACATTCAAGTTTAACTGCCTGCTAAGGGCATTAGGGAAACCGATTTTCCTTACTTTTTTACGGTTTACAATACCTTAGGGTTCTTAGAATGGATGTACAATAAAATTATTCATTTCTGAGGACCTTCATTTTTTAAATTTTGGCGCGCTAGAATGGTCATTTGCAACACAGTGCGCCGGCATCGCCGTCGCTGGGTGAAAATAATGCCTTTATTAAAAAGGTTTTTGTAAACAATAAGAAACTGAAGTGTTTGATTGATACGGGTAGTGCATGTACACTAATAAAATCGTCTATAGTAAAAACGTTAGAAAACGTCGTTGTTGTTAAACATACTAATACAGTTTTAAGAAGTTTTATGGGAACGGAGTTGGCCAGTGACGAAACCGTATTAATAAAGATCCGGTTAATGGGTGTCAGTGCAAGTGTGCGTGCTGTGATTTTACCGGACCATGTTTTGTCCCATCAGGTGATTGTTGGTCGTGATTTCTTAGAACAAAGGCAAGTGCTACTGATTAAAACAGTGGACAAAGTGTGTGTCAGAGAAGTTCCGGAGCTGAAAGAGCGGATGGACGTGAGCGCAGTGGATATCCTAAGCGCTACAGCGGACGATCAGAAAATATTGAATTTCTGGGAAGGGAAATAAGTGAAGGAGGAATTAGGTCTGGAAAAACAAAGGTACTGGCTATCAAAAATATGCAGCCCCCTCAATCAGTGAAACAGATACGACAATTTGTAGAGTTGACTAGGTATTTCAGAAAATTCGTGAAAGGGTTTTCAAACCTAGTGGAACCACTCACCAGGTCAACTAGACTAAACGCAAACTTTGAATGGAACCCTGAATAAGAAGCAGCGTTTAATCAAGTCAAGATTATTTTGGCCACTACGCCTATCTTACAGATTTTTGACCCCACCTTAAGAACAGAATTACATACAAGTCAAATATGAAATCTGGTAAACTACACTCGATAGAAAAAGAACCGTATCACATTATTCACTTGGATCATCTTGGACCTTTCATGACCAGTAAGAAAAGGAAGTATCTATTGATAATCGTAGACGCTTTCACAAAATCCGTATTTATAGAAGCAGTAAAAGATCAAGGTGCAAAACATGTTGTGAAAGTCCTGACGGATTTGATCCATCTATTTGGTGTCCCGAACAGAATAATAAGCGATAGGGGAACAGCCTTTACAGCAAAGACGTTCCAGACTTTCTGCAACACATACGACATAAAACATGATTTATATGCCGTAGCTTCTCCACTTGCTAATGGACAATGCGAAAGATACAATCGTACCATCCTCGCTTCCTTAGCCACAACTTCAGCAGACAACGAACCCGAAGTATGGAATTGTTACGTGAAGCAAGTTCAAAGTGCTATAAATTCTACTCATATAAATTCTAGTTTTAATAAAGGCATAGGACGATCACCAGTAGAGGTCTTAATAGGGTGCAAAATGAAGAGAGCCGCAGAGGGATGCATCTTGAATGAAGTCGAAAACAATCTTGAAAAAGTAGATTTGAAGGTCAGTAAGGAAATGAGAAAGCATATTATGGAGAACCAGAGGAAGCAAAAAGAGAGATATGATCAGAAAAGACGAGAGGCGGTAACCTATCAAGAGGGTGATTTAGTGATAGTGCTGGTCACCAGTTTCATGAATACGGGAGAAAGTAAGAAACTTAACCCTAAATTCAAGAGACCTTTCCGGATTACGAGGAAGTTACAAAATGACGAGATAGAAGACTTGAGAGAAGGTTTCAAAAAGAAAAGAAGTCATAGCGTTTAATCATTTAAAAGAGTGATCGACTTATCAAGTCGACAATTAAAGGTAATAAGGAAGAAGAAGAATTAAGAGAATTCTTGTTAATTTCCTATAAAAGTTAGAAAAGAAGAAAAATTTAAGCTGAGTAAATTGATCTTAGAAGGCAGTTTAAGTTAAGGACAAACGTGTCCAAAGATGAAAGACAAAACGTGTCTTACGAGGACTATGTGTCCAAAAACCCAAGACAAAACGTGTCTTACGAGTACTAATGTGTCCGAAAACCCAAGACAACGTGTCTTACGAGGACTATGTGTCCAAAAACCCAAGACAACGTGTATTACGAGGACTATGTGTCCAAAAACCCAAGACAACGTGTCTTACGAGGACTATGTGTTCAAAAACCCAATACAATACGTGTCTTACGAGGACTATGTGTCCAAAAACCCAAGACAACGTGTCTTACAAAGACTATGTGTCCTAAAACCCAAGACAAAACGTGTCTTACGAGGACTATGTGTCCAAAAACCCAAGACAAAACGTGTCTTACGAGGACTATGTCCAAAAACCCAAGGCAAAACGTGTTTTAAGAGGACTAATGTGTCCAAAAACCCAAGACAAATCGTGACTTACGAGGACTATGTGTCCAAAAACCCAAGACAAAACGTGTCTTACGAGGACTAACGTTTTCAAAAACCCAAGACAAAACGTGTCTTACGAGGACTAACGTGTCCAAAAACCCAAGGCTAACGTGCCTGAAGGAGACTACAAAGTCCTGAAGGACGTACAGGACTGAGGACAGCCCTGACATCCAGGATGGCCGAATGTAAGACGACATGTAAACGAACTGTAAGAGGACATGTGAAGGAGCGTGGGAAAAGGCATGGATAATCGTCAGAATGACGGATGCAGGTGTTTGCGATGTTTTACATAAGGACAGCGACTGCTGGGTGCTAGGGAGGACAGTTGAAAAGGAATAAAGACGTATTGTAAATAAAATATTTTGTGCTAAAAAGAACCTTAAAATAAAAATAGTCTTACAGAAATAATGAATAAAATGTCTCATTTTTGAGTTATACCATAATTTTAGTGTATTTATTGGCATTTCAGTTCAATGATTTCTTGTAAAATGCTTAATACAGTAAAATTTTGATATGACGGACTAATGCGGGTGAGGGGAAGTGCGTTTAAAAAAAAATAGCTTTTTTTACAAGGTCATAAAAGTTAGAAATAGTTAAATAAACATTTTAACTTAGTAAATGAAGCATTCATTCACTTCGAACTTCCAGTAAATTAAACTACATAGACTAGTGTGAAATTCGTGGCATTAAAAATGAACATGCGCAAAGCAACTCGGGGATTCCCATATATCTTTTTGGATTGCGAACATTAACGTTGACTTTGTGATCGGTAACATTTAGATTTAAATATGTATAACGTGGACCCTTAGCACTCAAATTTCCTCTGTTTAACATGTCTAATAAGAGAAGAGAATATTTTGTCCGTTATATCCGAAGTATACCGGGGTTTTACTGTATTTCCTTTATAACTTGTATGAAAGCATGAAAGTCTTAGCAATTAAGCAACCATACAAACTAAGAAAGAAAATTTATTATTACTTACCTACTTCTTATTAATTCCACAGTAGAATTCTTTTAACTCATTTATTAGGTCAATTACTGACGCCAGAGCTTTGGGCTACGACTCCTGGAAATTTAGCCAATGCCAGTACTTTCACCCAAAGTCATTATCTTCTTTAACGTGGAAGTGTATTAATCTCACCTATTTCCGCACGATGAGGCAAACAACATTTTCTCCTAATCAGAAAAATCACCTCCGTGGCTGGGATTCGAACCATAAACGATTAGCACTATTGCATGCAAGAATGGTAGAAGGAATACATAAAATACATTTATTAATTTATAATTTAGTAAACCTTGAGAGAATATACCAAAACACTTATCATCATACAAGGTGCTAGGTAGATAAAAATAGAAGGTGAGAGAAAATGAAATGCCAACGTACTGGAACATGGGCGATCAAATGGCGAAAAAATCTGTAGAGTCCTCGACAATCACCAAACAATACTGATGTAACAGGTGAGTCGCTAATTATCTCATTCTAATACATGTAATTCTACAGTGGGTGTGTTAATGGTTGTCTCTCTATAAAAATGCCAGTTTAAAGATACAAATATGTTTTCATAGCTGACAATATCGCCATTTAAATTAAAAATTTACAAAGCAAGGAATAAAATTCATGCTCTTTTTATTTATTTATCTTTGAATGGTAATTTTAACTTCTTTTGTTATTGATACTATTGATAATTAAGAAAAACACTTTCGGTTCTGATACGTTGATTAAAAATATAGCATTTAATAGAACTTTTACTATTGTAACAAGATACATTTAATTTTGATGGTTGGTATTAAGTAATGTTTCTTTATCTGGTTTATCTTTTTACTAGACTGCCCGGTTTCGTAAATTTATAATTTACATTATCAAAGGCCGTTGCTCGATTGTTATTAAATTATTAAAACATTTATACCTGGATGCACCAAACGAGACTTATGGTGCGATTCTGTGCAGTTCGCCTGTAAACCTGTAAATCTATAAATCTGTACCGTACAGGAATCTATAATGGTGCGATTCTGTGCATCTGTAAGTATTCCTGTAAGCAATCTGTAAGACTTACAGGTGCCTGTAACGAAAATGCAATTCTGCGCGTGCCCGTGAACTTACGGACTGCCTGTAACCGCTACAGACTTTCATAAAACTTACAGGCGCCGGACTGCTGTCCATAACGTTTTATAAATAAAATAAACACAATGAATGCACATGATATGCAT
>JAWQRP010004253.1:0-12140 GCA_033557875.1 Quadriops clusia | reverse complement strand
AACCCCCCCCCCCCCCCCCCCCGATACGTCACATTATATAAAACGTATCAAAAAGAGTACACAGATAAAGTATGATTTATAAGAACTTTGTAGAAATATCAAAAATACACCATTACTTAACAAATTTAGTCAACAAATTAAAATGAGGTGTATGTTGACCAACTTGTTGTTGAGTACGTTTTAATTTGGTAACTAAATTTGTTAAGTAATTATGAATTTTATTTTTTTTTATAAAAATTATAACTTGTATAGACCATTTTATGTGTCATCTATTTGATAAATTTTATTCGTAGATTAAAGCACTTAATAAAGATCCAAGGTATGGGCCCAAATATGTATCGGGCATTTTACTCAATAAAATACTTATAAAATCTTCCATTTTGTTTTCTTGACCTTCCTATTTAATTCTTAAAATTTTTGATCTTGGGATTAAGACCTTAATTACCAAGATCAAAACTTTTAAGAATAAAATATTTATATAAGTACTCCCCAGAAAATTCTCTATTTCTAATTTTACTTTTCTTGTACTTAACATCAAAATAAAACATTAGCAAAAATATCTCCCATTAAAAAGAACCCCCAAGAGATTTAGAATTCCCATAAATTATCACATCTCAAGAGGGTTTACAAGGTATGGGGGACAAGAAAGAGTTCGAGCGTCGTATTGTTAACATGGATGATTTGTTTCAACAAATATTTAACAATAACAAATGACATCTAAGTACTGGTTGCGGAATTACCGATATAATAATCGAATATGGACAAAGAAAAGGACTAGGCACTGTATATCGCCTGAAATGTAAAACGTATAGTATAGTTCAGTATTTAAATACGGAACGAGATAACTCAAATGCAGAAATGCAGAACCTGCTAATGATTATGATTATCGTAGGTCCAAGGATAAAAATTATATGTGCAGCTCTAGGGAGTGATGGTAAGTAATAGAAAAATATAAAATATTAAGCAGTTTTGTAATTAAGAAATTAATCTAACTTCCTGAAGAAGGATTTGATCAAATCCGAAATATAAAAGAATAGTAAAGTAAAGTGTATTGCAACGATGTGAAGACCGCACAACTTGTAGATAAGGACGAAAATAGCCTGTAAAAAAACAGTTTCATTTGTACACCCTATTGGGAAAACCAGTTTTGTGCATGCGGTTTTTGCCCTTACCGGTTTGTGCGGTGCGCATATTTCGGATATCCACACTGTATGCGGCATACAACATGAAATTCCACTCAATATATCAATTATTTTTATTTATAAATATAATTATTTTCACCATATATGTTTTTAATAAAAGCATATATTCAATTTTATGAATTTCGGCTGATTGTGACATATTTCATTGTCCATACAAGTCTACCAATAGAGAAAGACAAAAATCATCCCCATTGAACGCATATAGAGATATTACAGTAAAACCTAAAACTTTGCGATTGCCTTTCGCAAATTTAAATTTTTTTATTTGGAAGAAGTATAAAATGATGCTCTATGTAAGCTTTTTTGTGGAATAATTATCTTATAATTCTGGCAAAAGTGTGCACTTATAAGTAAATCATATGTTTTACTTATTACATGTAATAACACAACAATTAGTAGGTATTTACTTTATATTCCAATGTAATTGAAATGTATTCAATCGCAATTTCTAAGTACTTAATCTATTATATAAATCAGAAATACCATCTAGCTAGATAGATACTCAACACGCCACAACCGAAACTGCTCACGGGAAAATTTTGAAATTTCGAGAGGCGGACCCTTTTCGGTCGTAGGCTCTCGCAAAGATCCGGTTTTCCGATCGGGGCCCCCCAAGACCACTTTTGGAGTCCCCAAAATCCCCATTTAAGCCCGTGTAAATTTTAGCGCATCGAGACTTTATCCGAGGTGGCATTGGTTGTAAGGAAGCATTCACACAAATCGGTAAGCAACAGGACGGTCTCGTTTCGGCAGCTGCACATTATTACAAGGTCTTTTTTCGGCTCGGTCTGTACTCGGCATCGAAGCTGACGACATGTGCAGACATGCAAACATCAGAGAAAACATAAAAGCATTGAAACTCCGTAAAAGCAAATTAGTTCGGCACGGCAGGTGCCGTAATTAGTTTGTTGGGGTCATCTTTTTGTGAATGACCCTTAAAAAGAGGAATTTTCACATTTAATAGTCACGTGCGACCTTTATTACCGACAGAGGTGACACAAATTTACAGTCACATATCAATGACAAGCATATATATAAACATAACCTCAAATTACAAATAGTAGTAATGTAAGTTGATTAAACGTTGCTTTTTCACGGGTTATACGTGCAGAACTCAACAATAGGGTTGTTTTACCAAGATTATAAATCAGCTCACAGATGACGGTACAATGATCCAGAGAAAGAAGTTTGTCTCAAGTAAACCAGTCAAATGCAGAATGTTGTTGTTGTTTGGAAATTTTGTTGGCTTTCCACCTGAAACAGGGCCGCCAGAATGCTATGTGATAGGAGAAACATAATTCCATTAACAAACTTCCAACATTATTCATACCTGAAGATTAACCGATTTTAGATAACTGTGTAATAGGTCACGTAATTCAACTGAAGGGTTGGAGATCAAACATTGAAGACTCGTCGGCAAGGGAATGCTCATACGAATCAAGTTCCGCTGGAATTCAGACATTTTTTTCAAGAATCTTGCTTCTTTGTTGAACGGATGCAGAATGAAAATTTCCTTTCAGTCTTTTACATTTCACACTCTTGGAACCATGTCGCGAAAATAGTTTTCGTTAAAACAAGTGATCTTATAAAAAACATTTTGCAGTGACAAAAACACATCAGTGCTTCGATTTTGCGCACAATTTTAAAGAAGCTGAGTGATTTTGTTTTGGTGCATGAGGGAAAAGATACGATCTACAAAATATGTATGAATAAGAAGAAACGATTCTGACCATCAGTATAATACATCAAATTGTCGAAGAGGACCTTCGAATCAAATCATACTGAAGATATATCAGATGCTCTTCGAGACTGCTAAAGCAAAGCAAGTTATTCACTGCAATTTGTATCTTGAGAACACGTAAGGTGTATCTTACATGAATGAAAAAGCAAGAGGTAATTTCTGACTACAAAGGCCTGAAGAACTCACGAATTAGTGGCGAAACCGGTCGCCTTGTGAACAATAAAAATCGTCAAGAAAGTACCAGGAATTTTTATTTCCTCAAATGCATCATCGTTGTTGTTGTTCCTCTAAATTGTCGGAAATTGTTGTTGACGCCAGAGATTCAGACTTTGTTCTTTTTGTCGGTTGTTGCATTTAACTTTCCCGGGACAGTTAAGGACACATGCCTTTAATGTGAGATATTGGTATGAATTCGTTAGGCACATCAGATCAACCCTGTCTCGGGATGCTGAAGACCCCGTGGTCTGTAGAAGCGTCCGTTCCTGTGGACTGAAGGGGTGCCAAAGCCCTGTGGCAAATATTGACATCGCCCGTCATGGGCACTCTAGAGGTTTAAGTCGAGTCCCTGTGGGTCAGTAGAGACTTTCCGGGTTCGTTTGAGCCTGTCGAAAAACCATTATTATTGTAGTTGGGTCTGGTCTGATGTTGTTGAAGGAATTTATACTGGTCGTTCTTCTCGTTGTTACAATTGTCATTGTTGTTTCGCAAAAAGGGGTCGAATCGTTGTTTGTCTGAGTCTCTTGATCGATGCTGGGGTTTTCAAGCAACATAGGGAGGTTAGCATAGCGTTGGAAAACCTTTTGCAAGGTTTGACTTTCCCTAGAGGTACATAAACCTGACGCTTAATTTTCTTTGCCGCGTGTTGTTTTTGGTATAAGCCCTGTGGCTGTGCCCGAAGGCTTTGGGTGCAAAATTTATATTTTTTTTAATTATTCAATTTTCCCCATGCATTTCCCCATATCATCCAAAAAATAACCAAAGGAACACTAAGTTCCAATGGTTCACTTTGAATCAACCAAATATTCAAAAGTGAAAATAAGCAATAACAGTGATAAGAAGTGTAATACAATCAACGGGGAAGCAGGTGCATCCAATTCAGGGGAAGTCCGTGAAGCTTTGGAGCCCAGGCAGCCAGGTGTCTTTTTGTACGCGCGAGCTGATTAGGTAAAAGTTCCGAATTGTCCAATACAATGTAAAAATTTCTTCATTCGTGTGGGACGAACTTGGAGTTTTATTTTACTACAAACACATTTAACGTAGGTGTTTCAAATTGCTAGACGATCATGAGCCAAACTAAAAGTAAAATTCACGAGCCTAAATTGAATAATACATTCATTTAAGTTAACTATTTCATTAAATGTCAATAATGAATAAATTTTATTCGAGTTTCAACTCAGTTTTAATGATTGTCGGATTCGGTACTGTCACATTATATATCTGATCGAATAAATACAGCGTGTTTCACCTAAAGTGAACCACTTAAATTGTGACGTTATTAACAAACAACTTTACGTGCATGTCTTGTTTCAGGTAGTTGTGTTGTCTTCGCCTCCTTAAAATTGTTGTTTAAGTGTAATCCACGAGTTTTTTTTTCACGAAATGAGTACTGCACGTAGTGAGAGTAAAGAGGAGATATTGATACGGCAGACTATTGATAGATTCATCAATGGTGAGACATTTTTGATGAAAATTGAAGAGGTCGTAGCTAGGGCCGTGCAAATCCTATTCAACAAGGAGACCAAGGTGTTGAATGATAGGGTAGCCCAGTTGGAGCAGACAATCATGGACAAGACAGATGCAATTGAACAGTATGCCCGATTGAACAACCTGCGTTTTTTTGGCGTTAAAGAGGTTGAAGGAGACAGACTACCTGGGAGGAGTGGTCAACCTAGGCCAATCATTGTAAAATTTGTTCGCCGGGATGTGAACATGAAGATATATAAGAGTAGGAAATTATTGGGAAAGTCTGACATTGGTATAGTTGAGGATCTGACTAAGCAGAGACTGCACTTGTTAAAGGAGACAGTGTCACTCTTGGACAGGCGAGTGGTTTGGACTTTCAATTGTGTCATTTTTATCAGACATTGTGATGGTATTGTGAAGGTACGTGGTGCAGATTGCCTCCAGAAAATCAAGAATCGCATGGCTGATGGGAAGAGTCTACGGTCCGAGCCTAAATTGAGTGAGGACACCTCTGCGGACGAATCGCTTGGTGCCATAGCGTTTTGATGAGCCTTACACAGCTGTGTACGTTTAAATTTGAATAGTTTCTTTTTTGCGGATAAACATTTGTTTGCAATATTTACAGATATTTATATTATTTTAGTAGTAGGTGCCTCTGATGTGAGGTGGAATGTTAATTAAGAGTATCATTATATTGTATTCTTGAGCATGATGGGTGGTCCATCGCTGTTGACAGCACGAGACATTGATTATATTGTTGATTAGGAACCTCTCATTGTTCCATAGTTTAGTTGCACTGCGATGCATTATTTTGGTTGCTGTTTGGTTTGGTGAAGTTTGTATGGGGAGGGGGGACATTGCTGACTTGTCTAGTTCTTAGGTCCAATTAACTGTTAAATCTAATTAATCTGCTTTTTGTTGTCTATACTACATACATTACTTATCTTTCTTTTCATCTTTTGTCTGTTTTCCCCTACTGCAACTACTTTTCCTTTCTTCTCATTCAGAACTGCTCACTTGGTCTCGGGTTACTTACTGACAGATTACTATACGTTAATTAATACATCAACTTTTGTAAATATTTGATTGACTCTAATAATATTATATGCTGTATTAAATGAACTCTGATGTTTAAAATTGGACATATTAACTGCAGATCACTTGTTCCTAAATTTACGGAGTTAAAGGGGCTTATTATTGCTGATGATTTTGATATTTTTGGCATTAGGGAGACTTGGTTGGGGGAGATGACTGACACGTGGCAGATTTCTATACTATTGTATAATTTGCAACAATAAATACATCGATGTACGAGAATGTGCAGCGTAAAAATGATGTTAATTTTTTTGCACCATTATGGTTTTTAGAGTTTCATGTGTCCGTGTGTCAAAAGTATTAGAGTTAAACTAAAATTTTACTATAATTTGTTGGAGCCCTTTATGTGTTGAGTAAATTCTTGATATTTTTATTATACTGTCTTTATTAATAACAAAGTTATTCAAGGTGAACATCTTAGGTGGCCCGCCAGGTACGGTGGTAATATGCTACGTCCGTTTTGTTGTTTATACTTTCTTTAAATATACAGTAGTTCTGTTTTAATGTGCATCTTACGAGTTTAATTAAATCGTGTGTTTCTCTGTCAGGGATTTTTAGTTCTATGATCAGCTTATCTGTTGACCCCGTTGCCTCTTGTGTGACTATGTTTGTAAAAAAGCTTTTTTGTATCTGTTGATATGAGCTTTACCATTTTCCAAATTATGTTTTTTTAATTCTTGTATTTTCTTTATAAAATCTAGGGAATTATTTATGCTAAATGGAGGTGTAAATTTAGTACAGGAAGGAAATTTGAAATATATGCACCCCACAAACGAAAACCGCGTGCACAAAAAACCGGTTTCATGTGCGCGTCCTACAGAGGAGACCGGTTTTTTTGCACGCGATTTTCGTGTTTACCAACCTGTGTTGAGCCTACACTTGACGCATCCGTCCTGTATTAGTAAGGATACTATTTAGCCATCCTGGCAAGTTGTATGCTGGTGGCTGAGCACATGACACCACTGGTCTAATTGGATTTCCCATTGTTGGTATTAGTGGATTTACAGGAACCATGTGTTTGTGTTTTTGTGTTGTTCTTCGTATTTTAGGATTGTGTGCTTTATGGCGGTTTTTATCATTACGGTTGTAGTGTTGTGGGGCTTTTTTCTGCACTTGTAAAGCCATTCTCGCTAAGGAACTGTTCGGTTTTTTTATGTACACTTTCTTGTTCATAATGACTGTTGGCTCCCCTTTGTGATTATACCATGCTCCGGTCCTCTTCTTCAATTCTCCTTGTTATCGCTGTGATCACTTCTTCCTGTTCTCTCTTCTGATTTCCTTTACGGGTCGTCCTTGCTTTCCCTCGTCCATTCGCTTTTTATCGTGTTGGCGATCTTTTTGCTGGGTTGTTTGATAATTGCTGCATCCAGGTCCACACTAAGCGGCTCCAGGTCTCGGGTTCCGTGTCCTTGCACGGCGTCACTCAGGCCCCTATTCAACATCCTCACCTGACCATGGTAAAAGCGGACAAGAGAGCCAACACAGTCGTTATGAACAAGAACGAGTACATCGAAAATCCCAAACAGTTCCTTAACGAGTATAGCTTTACAAAAAAAAACCACAACCC
This sequence comes from Quadriops clusia, assembly GCA_033557875.1. Lineage (NCBI taxonomy): Eukaryota > Metazoa > Arthropoda > Insecta > Coleoptera > Hydrophilidae > Quadriops > Quadriops clusia. The sequence continues at coordinate 4,852 of JAWQRP010004253.1, read as the reverse complement.
AACAACCGAAATGATAAAAACTGCCATAAAGCACACAATCTTACAATGCGAAGGACAATACGAATACATGCTCCCTATGAATCTACTAATACCAAGATTCTATGGGATATTCAATTAGACCAATGGTGTCATGTGTACAGTCACCAGCATACAACTTGGCAGGATGGCTTGATAGTATCCTTTAGATAGTTCTAGTTTAGCAGTAGTATACTAAATTTAAACCCACTTTTAACATAAATAACTCCCTAGATTTTATGAGGAAAATACATGAATTAAAAAACATAAATTGGAAAGGAATAAAAGTCATATCAGTAGATGTAAAGAACCTTTTTACAAACATAGCCACAGAAGAGGCAACAGGGTTAACAGATAAGTTGATGATAGAACGAAAAATACCTGACCAAGAAAGACAAGATTTACTAAACTCCTAAGATGCGCATTAAAACAGAACTACTGCAAATTTAATTATGGTATTGTAACTGACCCAAATGTTTGCAATGAAAATACTCTGTCGAGCGAGGGAAGAGAAAACGCAAGACAATCAAACCAAAAATATATTTATCTTGTAACCAGTCGTTGATCAGCTAATTAAAAGACTGCTGAATTCGACATCACCGACTTGCAAAGTACGAACAAGTGCGCGAATTTATGTTGGCTCTCGAAACCAGTCAGTAATTAGACCGATTAAGAGATGCTGGCGAATTTGATCTTCTCGAACAAATGCGCGCATTTATGTTGGGTCTCGAAGCCAGTCAGTAATTAGATAGATTAAGAGATGCTGAAGATTTTGATATTCCCGAAGAAATGCGCCAATTTATGTTTTATCTTGTAACCCCCTCGTCGAAGGAAACGAGTACAGGGTGAGTTTTCTAAATCTTATAATTTTAATCGAGGATAAAGCTATAATCGCTTGCAGAGAAAAATCTCCGTTTAACAAATAATGTGCGGTCTGTCCTGTTGACAACAACACAGTCATAAATAACTCATCTGTTAGGAAGGAGCGCTTGTTCTCTATAGCCGTTCAGAAGTAAACAAATGGTATAAAATGTCGACAAAGAAAACAAAATCTAGTCGATGATTGGAAAGCAACGTGTGTAATTATTGTCTCTGAAAGTTCCTTGTAAGCTTGTTGCTATAACAGAAAATCTTTTGTCTCTGTCCCTCTAATACCCAACAAGTCGGAAGGCGTCAAAGGTACAGGAAACAATCTTTAAGTGGAGAGCTATTCAATTCATCATGCCTAAATTCTTTACAATGACCTTAAACATGCTTTGTTGCGAGATTTTTTTACGATCCAAATACATAGCTTAGCCCGAACACGTGGTATATCACTCTTGGGCCCATACCTTACCCCGTTACATCTGTGAAGTTTAATGTTTGAAAGGCCAGCGCCGACAAGTTGCTTTCTGGGCAGATGAGTTACTTATTGTTTTTTGGCAACAAAGAAGATATCGTGTCTGCTCTCAATAAGGGAGAATTATTGGGAGCATGCAATGTTCAGCCTAACGCTCATGAAAAATTTCTAGATATTCTTAGTTCACCCTGTATCATTGCTCAGTGTAGACACTAGGCAGTGGGCTCTCAAAGAAAAGGCAGTCTTGCGCGCCAGTTACTAGTAACGGAAAAACAACGGAAACAAGAACAGGTCGCGGAAACGAATAAAAAAAACAATCAACAGTATAACTAATTTAACACGTTCACTGCGTATCACGCGCTTGTGCGTCATAGCCCCATATACTTTCCATAGAGTCAGAACCGATACGCACGGAACGTGTTAATGTAACAATTCAAGAAGAACGAAATACATCCGTGCTAAGAGAACACATTGCACGAGGCGTAAAACAAAATCGAGAAGCGCAAACAATCACTTAAGTCTCAGCAAATAGACCAAATAATATAATATCACGTATATATAAGATAAGTATAAATTTATTACTGTAGTCAGCTAATGACAGAAACATAATTACGCCAAATAAATAATAACAATAATATAATAAATAAAAAAATATAATATCACACAAATATAAGCTTAATATAATCATTAATTATATATATACTACACTGAGGGAAAAGAAATTCTTCACTCAACAATCTACGAAATGTTAACTTTTGGTGTGTTAAATCAACATATAAATTTTTATTTCACCAAAATTACTGCATTCAATCAACATTGCAGCATTTTAACATTCGGGATGTGTAAATTCAACAATTTTGGGTTGTTAAAATGTTTTCCAATGAATAAATGAGGTTGAGTCAAACACTTGAAATTTTTGAATAGACATTTTTGCATGTAATTGGTATAACATTGAAAATTGGTTAAATTTACATTTTTAAATGTTGTGCAGAATACATAAAAGCGTTAGGGTATAGTGGGTAGGGTTGTTACTTTTTTCATTTGATCGGCCATAATTTTATTAGTATGCCAGTTAGCCTGAAGAAAAGTGTTTTTTTTTGTAAAGTGAACATTTGTTTACCTATTGTAACGAAGTCATTTTCGTTACTTCAACATTTTGAATTTGCCGCTCATTTTTGAAACGCTTCGCTACATGCCCCCTGACCAGCTATACACGTGACCTGTATTTTATAACATAATATGTTCTAATTGCTTTACGCATGTCTTAGAGTGGGGACAGAGTTTTCATGTGTCCAAACAGTAACCAGAACAAGAGAGTCACGTCCCGAAAGCCAAAAGAGTAAGTCGAACTTTGAAAATACTTGACTCCTATAGTCAGCCCGTTTCCGAGAGCTAAGTCCCATTTATTATATTGCAAAATTCCTGATTTGGACTTAGGCTCCATTTTGCAAGATAATTGACTTTGATAGTCAACCGTTTCCGGAGAACCAAGCCAGATTTATTTCCAGTATAATTATTCCCATTTTTCTTGGTTTCTCAATTTGCCAGAATTTGACTAGAATAGTCAGCCGTATCCGGAAAACCAAGCCAGATTTTTGTAAATAATTTTTCCTGTTTAGTAATTAAACCCAGATTTACCAGAAACACCTGATTACTAACTCATGACTTACCGACACCAACTAAACGACTCCAAGCAATTAATTTAATCCTATTCCTGTCCGACATTTTAACTAAAGATAAACCCAAGTAGAGGTCTGAGATCTATCGAGTGGTGCGAGATTCGACCCGGAGGTAGAATTTATATCGACCCGTCCCCTGGAGGTATGTGTATGCGATCTCTCCTGTCCGCACAACCCGTAACCTGACCGATGCTTACCCGAGGTAGAGTTATTCGATCCATCCTGTTCTCTTCCTCCGGATTCCATCTTCCAGACCTCACTAACATCTATTTGGGTTACCTGATATTTAGGCGTTAAATTATTTCAATTGCTTTTCCCGTTTTGACTCTGTGACTCCATCCCGAACGTATTCCATTTTCGTGGCTTCATTGCCACCATTTTCTCGTCAGACACCGCTTCGGATGCAAACTGCCTGTGCACCCGAATCGAGAGATATTATTTTTATTCTTCCTGTATTTTACCTGATAATTGGCCCGCCAGCAGGTTGGCTTATTGTATCTAGCACTGCTGATCTTTATTTTGCAATTTCCGTAAGTGGAGTGCACAAGTGTGCCTGCCACATAATTATGGCTATCCAGTATATAATTAATAAGTAATCCAGATCCGTAGTCGTAAGCGACTAATTTAAAATTTTAACCGAGCCGCGAAATATAATTCCTGTCTTTACCCGAAAGCTCCAGTTGTGCTGGGAAATATTCATAGGCATTTCTTTTGTAATTTCTTTTGTCACCACCACGTGGCAACCAGTTTATTATCTGCATTTTACGTACAATATATCGAGTTAATGTTTACCGGAGTTTCTATATTACCTCAACAAAAATATAGAGGCGCCCGAGTTACCGGAATTCCTGACTTTTACGAATTCCTCGATGTTATCAGAAATCTTGTGGAAACACTAAACCCTCATATAAAGTGTGCTACCCGTGGGCAGCCTCCTCGCGAGGATTATATCTGCTGGCGTACGTTTCTGGCACCCTGAGCTGGAAAGTATCGTCACACTATAAATACTAAAAGTTTGTCCCTAAGTTCAATGGTTAACTCACAGGATGCAAATTAGAAAAGAAGGAATGCATGTCACAACCGACCCCACCGTAGGGACGGTTGTGACAGTGCTTGGGGACCCCACAATGATATAAAATCACTTTTTTTGAAAGTAATATCTAATATAATCGCTTATAACTAATAAGGCATCTGTAGGTATTATATCAGTCTTCATATTACAATCAGTACAAATTGTTAACTCAACATTTCTAATTATACATTACGGTATCTGTATCAAAATACATTTACAAATGTATCGTAACAAACACATGCGCTTAACTTCGTGCATTTCTGCAACTTTTCGTAAAGAATTGCCGCGTTTCACTTCTTTATAAGCGCCTTCTTATAGTATAGACATCCCAAATGTATACACCACACAAACTAGTAAAGATGAAAATCGCGTGTACAAAAACTAGTCTTCCCTATAAGGTGGTAAAAGGGAACCGGTTTTTTGTACAGGCGATTTTCGTTTGGGGGTGTATACATTTGGAGTATCCACTTTGTAATTTGTTATACCGTTTCGGTCTTTCTCAATCGTTTTCTGGGCATCTAAAAGTAAAAAAACTCATTTTAATTGTGTCTCAACCGTACCCACAATATCTGTCGCAACCGTACCCAACGCACTCCTTCGCAAAAAAACATTGCCATAACTTGTAACCCCCTCGTCGAGGGAACGTGTATTGTGGCTCAGTATCGGCGCGAGGGGGTGGGCTCTCAGGGTAAGGCAGGCTTGGGCGCCAGTTACGAGAACGGGAAAGGGTCTGCACGGAACAAGAAC
>JAWQRP010004252.1:0-12141 GCA_033557875.1 Quadriops clusia | reverse complement strand
CAAAATATATATATATATATATATATATATATATATATATATATATAGTAATATCACATAGATTGTGACGGAAAAATTGTAAAACCGGTGAAGGCAAACACACGAAACTATCGACAAACGTCGCTAGCGACTACCCTGTACTATTACGAAACTAAATAAATAATTAAGAAGAAAACACTATTTCACTTCAACATACTAAATAAGCGAGAGGAATTGCAAAGACGTTAGGCTCGGCCAGTGGTCATCAGGGCTCTACGCTGTTTGGTTCTAGGGCTCTCAGTTCGAGATTCCTTGATTGCACCTCTTGCAGACTCGGTAACGTCTTCCTCGTGGAGGTGCTCCCGTAGTAGTCAGGTGCGTCGGAACGATCCTTTCCGCAGACTATCAGGCGACCTGGAGACCACACACAGTGGTATAGGTAGCTGGAGGAAGAGTGCGGCGGAGAACCTTCGACACGAAGCATTCACCGAGGGGAAGACGATATCGTCCAAGAGATTTTGCCTCAGGTGACTATTATCACCATCTCGCTAAAAGAGCGTAGTGATTCAGTGGCCGTAGGTCCAGCTTACGACTCAAACACACAGGTGTTCAGAGGGCCATTGTACGGACGGTTAGTGGGTAATTAAGTAAGGTCGCATCGAGCAAGTCAGTAAAAGGCCAGATGGCCCGTATTGTATTATTTCCCAATGTTATATTTATCTTCTTGGTATGTGTTCGTAGATACGGCAAGTGTACGAGTACACATGTGCGAGTTAGTAACCTTAGTGCGCGAGAGTATAGTGTTTACATAACCAAAAGTGAAGTAATCTCAAATATCTAGACTGCGATAAAAACCATTCAGATTTAGGATAATCTCCAGAAAACACTTCATGAAACCCCGCAGGATTTATTTATTATTTCCACACGTCACGTCGCGCATCGTACAGGCAGAAATCCGTGTCGCACAAAAGCGTGTTTAAGGACCTCCATTTAGAGCGGCGGGAATAAAGGCCCCAGAAGATGGCTCATAAGTTTACTTTTTATCGCCTCGAAAATTTCAGTGTCGCAACTACGGGACATAAAGTCTCTAGGCTGCAGAGTGGGGCCAACAATACCTAGATGCAAGAGCCGGGACAAAAACGCTAATGTGCGTCCTACCAGTTATTGTAGACTCCATTTATTCGCAAACAACGTTGGGATACATATTTTATTGTAGTCTGCGAGTTGGGAATCCCCGGGGCAAAAGACTGGATAAGGGGGCAAAGGAGCAAGGGGCTAAAGCAATGGGGGTAAAAGAGAAAGACGTAAAACAGAAAGATGTAAAAGAGAAAGATGTGAAAGAGAAAGAGGACACAGAGTTAGATGTAAAAGAGAGAGATAAAAGAGAGACAGAGAGGTAAAAGAGAGACAGAGAGATAAAAGAGAGGCAGAGAGGTAAAAGAGAGACAGAGAGGTAAAAGAGAGACAGAGAGGTAAAAGAGAGATAGAGAGGTAAAAGAGAGACAGAGAGGTAAAAGACAGACAGAGAGGTAAAAGACAGACAGAGAGGTAAAAGAGAGACAGAAGTAAAAGAGACAGGGGCAAAGGCGCCGGGGACAAGGGGGCGCTGTCTCAAATCCGGGCCTGCAAGAACCGGGGTTAATTACTTAAAACTTGAAAGGCTTTTCTTATTTTAATTTCAGGAGCAACTTTTGATACCAAATGCATTAAATTTTACTTATTAATTTCTATGAATATTCAGAGGACGTTATTTTCGCCCAGATATTCGTGTATTTTATTTAACAACGTTATCTTCCCGTCGAGTCCCGACTTTGGAACTCCCTTTCTCACGCCACTGATCCGAGATCTTGTTATAGCGGGGAGCAAATCTTTTGTGCGGTTAGTTAGTTCGTTTTGTCGTTTGCGACAATCAAATGAATGTTAAATTGCAATTACCATTCAGTCTACTTTCCTTGTAAATATTAATAGACAATTAAATTTCATGTTAATTATCAAGTGATAATAAGTACAAAAAAAAACTGATAAAAAGTAGTTAATCTATACTGAAACGAACTGCTATATCGCTATCTACGACCCAGGCAACCAAGTACACATCCAAGATGCCGATCGCGCATAACCTCCTTCAATACGTGGCGCGCGGAGATTAAAAGATTCCTGCCGCCGCACAAGCTTCGCCTACTCGCAAATAGATGAGCGTTCAGCGCAACCTCTTTTAATGTATACGAAAGCTGGACTACATAAAAGTGACCGGACAAAAATCATCGAGAGTCAGGTCTACACCAGCAGTACTTCTAGACTATAGGTAAGGTATTATTGTTTCTTAAATATTATTATTGTATTGTTATATTATTGTTGTATTGTTGTATTGTTTAAATGGTTTCCCGGGGAATGTACCCTGGACGGACTAATGAGCGAATTATGTTGGTTGGGAGCATTCGATGGTTTTATTAAACCTATACAATTATTATTATTTGTCTTCGCAATACGGTTTCCCGGAGGATGTACCCTGGACGGACTAATGAGCGAATTATGTTGGTTGGGTACATCCAAACGGCTTTTATAAACCTATTTATATTCTTTCGTGAGTTGGTTTCTCGGAGGATGCACCCTGGACGGACCAATGAATGCATTGTGTTGGTTGGGTGTATCCGATGACTCAAGCCTTCACGCCTCCATGTCTTTAATTAATAAAACATTTATTTTAACTTAAGCTAACTTGTCAAACACGATTTTGTGTTTGTTCTAGGAAACCGAGCCCCAGGTCCATCAATGGAAATGGACAACGTGGACATCGACTTCATAACCACTTATTCGTTTTAAATGATATGTTAAGGGTTATTGTTATGCACCAAGTACAAAATTATACGGAGTTGCAATCCCCCAGAACCCAATGTTATAGATTCGGCGGGTTTAGCACAAGGGAAAGTTACCTCCAAGGGTTGAAAGTACTTTAACGCGTTACTCGCTACGGTCCCGAGCTATAGATGCCAGTGTCCAAGAAAGTACCTGTTAAACTCTGAATACCCTTTATCATTCTTTTTCGGACTCGCGTTTGCATCTTTTCTTAAACATAATATTTCGCACAATACCTGGTGTTAATAATAATCTTTTGTAAATGTTGTTCTACACAAGTTGAAGAACAATAGATGCGATGTCTTTCGTTTTGAAAAATAATTTGTTTTATTGAGTTGCTCCCTTCCCTACTTGTTCTGAGTCTGCATAAAATAAAAGGTAAATAAATAAACGACTGCACTTTTCCACTCTGCTTCAAGAACTTGCATACGGACATCAACGTTGGTTGCCTACCACTAAGACGATTACATCATGAGCCATCTTCATAAGCTATACTACAGGCATGAGCGCCTCAGTACTATAATAATTTTCTATGACGTCAATACCGAGATATGAAATAGAATATTTTATTAATAATCTCCGTTTTGATTCGTTACAATACTTATAAAATCCAATATATATTAAATAGACAAGGGATGTAAGAACATATGTCCACATGATTTAAAGCGATAAAGTTTGGCCAAGAGCAGAGAGTTCCGAACTCCACATGTGTTCAAGGAAGAGCGGCCTTGAACAGAATTACAAGTTTTTCAATTCCCCAGCATTGAAAAGTGTAAATGCGCCCGGAATTCCCGGAGGCACCTGAAAACTACCCACCGCGTTCAATTCCGGGAGCGATTTGAGGACTGGTACGGACAAGTCCTCGGCCACGTCCTCGCAATTTATTGCAAAATAAAAACAAAATAAGCGTAAGAGAATTCGTTTGTGCCCGGAGAAATAGATTCAATATAATAATGGCGCTGCGCCATCGCCATGGGAGGATAAGGGAAATTCCGATTGCTTCCGGACTGCGCTTCCTCTTCCGGTCTATCCACGTATTTTTTATGTGCGCTCCCTTAAATGTATTTTCTAGTCTTGTCGTGTGTTCGGTTACTTAAGAGGGCATATAGGCAACCTCAACGTTTCTACTGCGGGGTAGCGGTGAGACGGGAGGTAACAGAACTGTTGTAAATAGAGGGAGTTTTATGCTGGTCCGATTAACAATAGAATGCTTGGATTTGTAATTAATGATTTGGGATAGGTTCTTAGTTAAGACTTTTGAAAGTTCACTGGCAGGGGTATTGTGAAAGGCTACTATTGGTCTGATGGGTTGACCATTCTTATGTAATTTAATCAAGCTATAAAGTTTCGGGATGGTGGGGTTCATCAGTATTAGCTTTTTAAAATCATATACGTTTTTGTTATAAAATAGATGGTTGATGTGTGGTTACTTTCTTTGATTACATTTTTTAAGAATCGGAAAATTTTTTGAGGGGGTTCCTGTTAATGATCTTTATGTTATTTTCATTGAAAAATTGGTGGGTTTTATCTATATGTGTCTTTTTTGAGTATTACCAGGCCTGCGTTTTTATCAGCTTTTGTAACTATCAAATTATTAGATTGGAATTTGGTTTTAATGGATTTTGGTCGCCTTCCGAACTAATAAAAAGGTCAGGAACAGTTCCTTCATTTTATTTTCAAAATATTCCATCCTGACCTGGAACTTTACACACATTGAAAGTTTAAACTTTCAAAAGACAGAAACTTTCAGTAAACCAAAAGAAAAACAATCAGAAACTCAGCCAGATAGGTTCGCACAAAAGATGACTTTTCAACACTATTTTAAAAAAGTAGTAAAGCAAGTAAGCAAAGTACGTAAGAAAAGTACGTAAGTACTTAATGGAAACCTAATATTGAATCCTTGAAGAACTCCGCAAATTTGTAACATTCAAGGAAATTTTATTCAGCCGCGGATGCACCCCGAACAATTACTCCAAAGAAGACAATGAAATGCAGGATTTCGAGCGCGGAAGGTACGAAATGTAATAAGTAATAATAAGTTAACAGATTAAAAATGCGATAAAAATGCAAATGACTTCCAACTTCGGCAGGCGAAGATGTCGCGCCGCGACGCCGCACCGGCGCTTCCGACGCTCTCAAATTTGATTAAACAAGTAAGACAATAAAGATATTAATTTGCGTTTTAAGCTGGCGAGTTAATAATGGCAATGACGAACGCCGATTGCCGAAAATTAAATCGCCTAAAGGGGGGGGGGGGATTGAGATGGTTGCCGACATCTGGTCGTTGATGGAGGAAGGCCCTAAGTAGAAGTGTTGATGTAAAAGTAACTAAGTAAAAAGATTCTTAGATTATAAGAAAGGATTACGTGGTCAATTTCGGGAAATCCTGGGGCTATATAATAAAAGTTTGGGCTATATAATAATCATCATATATAATAAAGGTTTGAAAAAAGTAAGTTTTTGAAGACAGTGTTAGAAAATACTATAAAATAAAAACAAACCAAAAAAATTTACGGTTATAACGATATATCTTACATATAGTATACTACAAGAACCAAAGGAGTTGAAAATATCTAATTATTTTTTTAGCTTATATATTGATTCTATAATGTCTTTATAGCCGTAGATTTAAACTAAAAAAATCTAGGACTACAAGGTAGTAAAATAAAAATAAGCTACAAGTATAGAGCTATAAAGATACTAGATGTTTGAAATCACTAAGGGTTAGAAGATACTCTAGAATCAAAATATCCTAAATAAAACATTTATTGTAGAGATACTAAAGGTTTGAGGACAGTAACGTTTTGAAGATTGCAAGGGTTAGAGGGTAGGTACTATAGAATATCAATGATATAAAAAATTTAGGCCTATAAAGACGCTAGAGAATTAAAATGAATTAAAAAAATAGGGGTCGGCGCCAGTCGAGCGGCCAAGGACTTTCGGAACAATGGTGTGCGCCGAATTTCGCAACAATGGTGTGCGCCGAATTCCGCAACATTCCATTTATTATCAAAGGGTCGGGTTGAGCCCGACCAGTGACCTTGGAGTTTTAGGGCGTTTTAGTGCTAGTTTTAGTCGTAGTGCTAGTTTTAGTTTTAGTGCTAGTTTTAGTTTTAGTGCTAGTTTTAGTTTTAGTGCTAGTTTTAGTTTTATTGCTAGTTTTAGTTGTAGTGCTAAGAAAAAGGAAGAAATGTTCTCCACATCTGGCGAACTTTGTAAGGGCTTGCCAGATGTGTCAGTGGCGACAAAGAATTTAGTCGAAAACGGAAACAGGATTTCAAAAGCGAAAGACTGACCGCCGAGAGGGGATGACGGGTATATCTAGAAGGGTAGAAGCCTCAGATCGCTCTCTTTTCGATTAGACCGCCTCGAAACGTCACAGTGGTGCCGTGACCAAGATTTAAATATTTCCTTAATCCTGGATTCTCAAAATAAATTTAGAGATTCTCGACCCCCCCCCAATCAGTCACAATACATTAGAAATATACATCCTGTACGACAAATGAGTGTAACAAGACCGGTTTGAAATATTTAGCCAACGAGAGTAGGATTAAAAAATTAAACATAGCTCTAATTTAAATCGTAAACAAATAAAAATTTCGCACAAAGCCTTAGGTGATGTGGGAATTGCGGAGAACGTATAACCTGCAGTTTTGCCAACTAGCCCAGCGAATATTAAACGAGTTCGGTATATAGGTATTAATTACGATGGGTTTAAATAAAACTACAACGTCTCTCCATACATTAAACTCGGTAATTAGTTGTTTCAGTTTAATTAATTTGCAAGGGTACTATTATTATGAAATTAATCTAAACTAATTTACCAGCTCGGCAACCGGTACGGTGCAATTACATTTAAATTTCGTGCCTGCTCTATTTACCGCGACAGAATTTTAGCGGATTGCTCGCATATTTTTAATCCAACAAGTGTTTTCGCATTTGCGCTCTGTGCACGAGCTCCACGTCTGGATTATGGTTTATTGTTGATGGCATGAAAGCGAGAAATGTAGCGTCATGTTGCAAGTATGTACTAACTATGAAAACTTTAATACGTACATTTTTATCGTACTTTAACGCGCTTAATTAAGTTTAATATAAACCTACATAATGCCCATTTAGATCTACTGTCTGGTTGGCTTCTGTCTGGTTGGCTTTTGTCTGGTTGGTTTCTCTCTGGTTGCCTTATATCTGGTTGGTTTCGCTCTATTCGTCTTTAGTCATTACCTTCGTTTCATTTAGCTTTAAATTTAAGCAGCTCAGCTGCCGTAACAAATGTTCTTCATTTTTCGGCCTTGCTCGTAATGGCTCGAAGTCTACATAATGCGGGCATAAACTGTATATTTAGGGGGTAGGTGCCTTAAAAGCATTAAAGCGAATCAAAACAGAGAGGTTCATTTTTTATCCGGGGAAAATGATTGACATTTACAATTTAAAGCGTCCCCTGATTTTATAAGTTATTGATTCCTGAGCTTTCGTGTGATGCATCATCTGAGTATCATTAACGGAAGCGTGTATGCCGAACGTCGAAAAAGTGATAAATAACACTTTGGACACCTGTTCTACTTGTAAAACGCGATAGAGTTGACTGAAATTCTGCTGGTAAAAAAAATCGTAAATTCAAGATACGTACTAGAAATATTAAAAATGAAATATTGTAAACTATTTCATTGTAGTAAAATTACTGAGAGTATAATTGGATTAATAATGTATTTTAACAATTACATTGGATGGTGGCAACTGGCAATTGCATAGTAAAATTTTGTTTGACCGTAGGCGCTAGTATAGCTCTCGTCACGAAAGAAGTGGTCGGTTGCTTATCAATTTTACATGGAGTCTTATGGAAAATACGTGACGTCACTGGCTACTTTTCTCGTGGCGTTAGCCCTATCACCAGCAGTAAAGCGTAGTTGCCAGCATTTTACGGCGTACTGAACTTAACAAATTTGCTCATTTTAATTAAGTTATTTTACGGGAATAGAGCAGTGTAATCTGTAAATTGGAATTCTACAAGTTCATGGCGTAAATAAACAAAACGGTAACTGGTGTTGTTTGATAAATGAATTTCGCCATACAATTCGTGCCCCGAACGTCTCTTACTGCATCATCTATACATGGCGGTGTACAGATGAAGCGAGCTTTGCAAATGACAGAGCAAATCCTGGATATGCGCCCGAATGATATATTACAGAGGACAGCAAACTTTCAACAGTCGGGCATTCGATGGCCTCCCTTGGTCAATATTGGCCTTCCATTTTATGTTAAAATACATTACTACTGGTGACTGCTCTGAGGGTTTGCAGTTTTGATTAAAGTGTTACGCGTTATGGTGGCTCATAATTTTCATCGTCGAACTCGAACTAAAGCGTTAAATTTAGGGGGTTACCGTAAAAGCAGCGAGTATTATGATTGCAGAAGAGAGGTAGCCTAGTGCATTTGAAACAAGGTCCAAAAGGCTGCCTCTTCTAAACTCCTATACTCACTGGTTACATTTATTGATTATAAATTGTAACTCTCTGCGGAAATATAGGAAAAACCTCTTACCTCAAACTCTGAAGAGTTTTCTAAATATTTGGCTCGTGATGTGATCGTCTTTTAGTGGTAGGACCCTATGATTTCATTGTGTTGTTTCGTAGTAACCTTGTGGGTTCGTAGGTGAACTACTGGTTGAGAGATATCTTAATTTACCTCTAGGCGGGAATGACAGCTACGGTTCGTAGAATACACTTTAGGTGTCTCAAAACAACTCAAGGACGCGGAGGTAGGGCACTCCTCAAAGATGTCCCCCCAATTGCGCCGTTGGCGTCCGGGTGTCAGGTTAAACCCTCGACACGATTCATCTACGTCACACTCAAAGCGGAAGACTCTGAAGTCTAACAACGTTGGTTTGGTTTGTTATGGTTGGGAGAAATTGTGCTGGCATTTGGACTGCCTGCAGGGAAACCTGTTCGTCAACATGTCTGACTCCTTGTTGATTTGCCAAGATGACTTCACCTGCCTACCCGTGGTCATCTTGTCTCTTCGAGCGTCAAGTTCACTCTGCCCTCGCGAAGTGCGCGCTTCTACGCTGCCTTTCGGCTGGCGACCGTGTACGTCAATGGCGCCCTCTATGAACGAGAGTAAACATGTATGTTGCGGCGAAATATAAATGTTTGCCTATAGGGGAAATAGCAATCTCAAAATTTATAGTAGGCCCACTTGAAACTGTTACAAAATATTTCTATTATTGAAGTAGCAGCTCTTATGAAATGTGAGTGTTACACTTACGTGTGGTTAAATATGATAATCGCAGGAATGAACGACCCCTTGCATCATCAAAGTGTGGAACTATCAAGTGCAAGTTCCTTAAAGGACACTTCCCTTTGTACCGCTAGATGGTGAACAGTGTTATTAAGGAACAAGTATCCTGGGGAGATTTTGTTCGCTCGCGCTCTAAATGGTCCTTTTGTTTCAGGGAAACTTATTTTTTCCCTAGAATTCATTCTGCGCAAAATATGATAGTGTCAGAATAAAAGATTAATGAATCCCTCTGAATGCCAGAGTGGCAATCAGTCTTTCGATTGCCTCGTGCCCTTTCCTACTTATGTTTTTTCTTGTTTAATAATTAGGCCAGCGCACAAGTGCTCTTTTGCACAGTTGTACTTTTTATTTAGTAGGTATTATGTAGTATAACAGGAGTATAACATTAGTATAACAGTAGAATAACAGTAGAATAACAGTAGTATAACAATAGTATAACACTAGTATAACAATAGTATAACAATATGTGGTATAACCTTTCAATGGTATAGCTACAAAATCCCGCAAAAGCAAGAGCAACCATCAAACTGCAAAATTTACATCAAATGCCCAATTAGCATCTCGTAAATCATAATTTTGCAATTCTGATGTTAGTGAAGTGTTTCCATTTCCGAGGCTATGCGGCTTTGTTAAAATAATTATGTGTAGGGACTAAAGAGGAGGAGCAATTAAGTATTTAAATTCATCATTCATATCTATATTTAATAAACAGAATAATTATCTTTTGAGGGAATAGTATTAGAGTAGTATAGAAGCGGGGATCCTAGATCCACCACCACGATTAATAAGTGAAAGATTTAGAATTTTATCCTTTTGTCAATTAATTTTATCTGGATGGATTAGTATTTGAACCGTAGCTTCTCCGTATTGAAAGTTCGTTTATTGCGGTAGTTTATGATTGCGGTTAAATTGTAATCCCCGTAACCAGCATCTGGCTTAATTATTCAAATGAATCCCCGAGCACATTCAGAGCGAACGCAAATTAGTTCTTCTAACATGAGAAAGATGTGTTGACAACAAACATTTAAACAGTTCATTATCCTCAACTCCGTGCGTTTTGCAGGAGACCTCATGGGAAAAGTTCGTGTGAACATTTCGAGCGGCGAGCTAAATAAAACAATGAAGGTGTTTCGTGGATCTGCGGCTAATTTATTCAAGAATGCTTGACGATGATAAAATAAAAATCTTGCAAGGGCTAAGGTTTCGCACGGCTACGGTGTTATCTTTGTTTACTTCATTTCAGAATCACGATATACAATCCTTATTTGATCTAGATCTCTCATAGCTTATCTACTTTTTACTTTCTCGCAGAGAAAGTATAGTGATCATGCGGAAAACATTTTTTGAGATTTTGATGATTCTCGACGTTTTGAGTGATTTTGAGTCGATTTGGCCCTTTTTTGCTTTTTTGTCTGGCTGTGTGTGTGTATGTGTGTGTGTGTGTGTGTGTGTGTGTGTGTGTGTATGTGTGCGTGTGTATGTGTGTGTGTGCGTGTGTGTGTGTGTATGTGTGTGTATGTGTATGCTATGTAGTCATTTGAGCTAAAAAGTAAACTCGTATTAATTTTTGGGTTAATTCCGATAACCGGAAGTCTCAGTTTACCTGAAACGGAACTGAAACTCTTTCAAGTAAAGTGCCTTTTTGCTTCAAGATATTTGTTTCAAATTTTGTACTAGCTCTGGAAATAACGAAAAACTCACATATATCAAATTTTAGGACAATTGCCCAAACCGAAAGTAATTTTTTTTATCTATGTTTTTTAAATATGCATGTGTATATAATATTAATTAAAATTATTGAAAAACCACTCTGAATCCTAAGGTCAATCTGTCTTATTTTGTCTAGTACAAGTTAAAAATATGCGAGAAAGTCGAGTGGAGACCACTCCATATTTTTATTTTAGAAACAGATCAAGAAATGAACGAACTTTTGGTTCACCAATAATACCTAAGTATAATATTAGGTACTATTATTATGTTATTATTTGACTTAAGTAAATGGTGCTGACACTATGATCTCATGATCTCGAGTGAATATTTTTCAAGGAAGTTGCTAGCGCGGCGCAAGTGGAAGAGAGGTTCTGTCGTTTATAAGTAAAACGTTAACGTCGCTGTTTATGGAGCAGAAACTTGAAATAAAGTAGCATTTATGATCTAGCCCGGTATAAACTGCATTACGCGCAATATTCCGTCATAAGTGCCTGCTTATCCCGAAGAGCAGTAAACATTTAAGACATTTAACACGCTTCTCCCGTCATGCATATGCAAGTTACCTTAGGCAGTTCCCGTCGCGATTTCCCAGATTGCAACAAAGTTGGGCTCTATGTTTTGTTTGGCACGGCCATTTCTCCACGGGAATTGAGATTCGCTCAACCGTTTTGTTTGGCTGCATAGTTCCTCAAGTTTACCCGAAGGCGCCAACTTGATGGTTGCTGTTTGTTGATGGGCCAAAGACGTCCTGTTTGATCCTGATTGTCAGGAGTAGAATTAGTATTTCGGTCGTAATACCAAAACATGTATTTTTCTTATGAGAAGTCTCTATAGTATATCGTATGCATACAGGGTGTTTAAATAAAACATGTTTATAAAAAATTCAAACTTCATACCGCTTCTTTGATATAGTGTATTCATACTATCCTTAAGAATTGTGTCATCAACAAACATAATTACCGTCGTAACGTACGTACGTACGTACGTACGTCCGTCCGTCCGTCGGTAATTTTCCCATTTTAAGGAATATAATTTCTATGGTGAGTGTGTATGGATGGTTGCCCCACTATGAAAAACTCACATTTTAAAGAACATCAATGAGTTTTGTAAGGGAGAATTCAACTACTTGCATCAACAAATTAAAAAGCAACGAAATAAATTATTGTTTTGTTCTAATTGTTTATTTTAGCGAATAATTTGTTTCGTACCAAAGAGTCGCGGTTACCCCCCGTACACACAAGCTTGAAGCTGAAAGTCGGAATTTGACATTTCAACTCCAGCGCAGGCGGCTTACCATCTACG
>JAWQRP010004251.1:0-12144 GCA_033557875.1 Quadriops clusia | reverse complement strand
AGTTAAAGGAGTGAATACGTACCAAAGATCTAGGGCTATAAAGACAGCTAAAGGAGTGAAGACGTACCAAATATCTAGGGCTTTAAATTAGACAGTTAAAAGAATGAAGACGTATGAAATATCTAGCGCTTTAAATAAGACAGTTAAAGGAGTGAAGGGGTACCAAATATCTATGGCTTTAAATATGACAGTTAAAGGAGTGAAGACGTAGCAAAGATCTAGGACTATAAAGACAGTTAAAGGAGTGAAGATGTACCACATATCTAGAGTTATAAATAAGACAGTTAAAGGAGTGAAGACGTACCAAATATCTAGGGCTTTAAATTAGACAGTCAAAAGAATGAAGACGTATGAAATATCTAGCGCTTTAAATAAGACAGTTAAAGGAGTGAAGATGTACCAAATATCTAGGGCTTTAAAGTAGACCGTTAAAAGAATTAACACGTACGAAATATCTAGCGCTTTAAATAAGACAGTTAAAGGAGTGAAGACGTACTAAATATCTAGGGTTTTAAATAAAACAGTTAAAAGAGTGAAGACGTACCAAAGATCTAGGGCTTTAAAGACAGTTAAAGGAGTGAAGAATGATTGTTTTAAAACTTAATGCTGAGGCTATTAGGAAGCTAAACGTTTGAAAATAAGCTAAAGGAAGCTGGGACTATTAAGACACTAAAGGTTTGAAAATAATCTAAAGAAACCTGGGACTATTAAGACACTAAAGATTTGAAAATAATCTAAAGAAACCTGGGACTATTAAGAGACTAACAGTCTTATTTATAAACAAAGACTAACGTAGTTTTAGTTAGACCGGTACAAGTGGTTGTCAAAAAATTATAATCTTGAAATTTAGTAACCAGGTTTAAACCAGATTTAAGCATTGTTTATGATTAAGACTGAAACTGTATTATTCATAAAACACGCTTAAATCAGATTTGAAATTAAGCGATTTCTTACGTCAAGATTAGCGTTCTCTGAGTGTACTCGTTCAGATATTATCATTCTCAAGGTATCGTTCTAGCCCAGGAAATATTAGTGATAGAAAATTAGAATAAATTTGATGTAGTTGTGATAATATAAGTTATATTTTTGAATAGTATTTAACTACCGACGTATCGAGTCTGTGAGTACTCTTGTGAATTATTCAACTAGTTTGGTGTTTAATTTTACGTTAGTTGTAATACATACCTAGGTACTAGATATTTTAATGCTTAGTTGTTCTTTGTACTGATGATGTTGTCTCCCTTTGATCTTTTAGATTACTTGAACATGCCCAGTTAACCGGGCGAAACTGTTGTGAAATTAAAATAAATTATTTTTAACGGGAAAGTGCATTTTACATTGTAAATTCATCAAAATACATCTAATTAAAAATAAATGCTAAAATTCAAATTAGTCAACAACTCGCGTCGACACAACTAAAATTGTAATGAATGAAAACGATTGAGCTGCAGCAATAATGACACATCGCAAGTGATGTACAAAAAATATTAAAAGGCAAGTAGAGCAGCAGCTTACTTTCGTTTAATTGCATACAATCTAAAGTTTTCTTAAGTACAAGTTTACAATGTTGCTGGAGGTGCATTTAAAAGAACTAATACCGAACTCATTAAAAGTTGGAAAATTGATTTAATTAAAATTGGACGAATTAAAGGAAAAAGTAAAATTTCAATTCATTATTAGCAACATTATTAAGAGTATTTAAAATAGATATTAATTGCAGGAAGGAAGGTCGACTAATGATATACGGTGGACCCATTATTTTCTCGCGGACATATCACCCAAATTAAAGAACTGTATGTTATTCAACTTTCGAAAAGCTTTTTTTTAAATCGAAAGCTATGTAAAATATTAAACAGGCTATTGGATACCTCTAGAACTGCAGTCAGGCGAATTATAAAAAGACACAGTTGATCACATTTTAAAAACTATGTCTGAAATGTTTCAGATTCATAGAATAAAGTCAGTAGGAAACTTTCAATATTGAAATTTCTACCTACAAGTGCAGTACTGAAATTGTATATTTACATGTTTGCCTAAGATGACGTCAATATAGAATTTTTACTTGAAACACCTTAAGTTTATCGTACATCCAAATTCTTTCCAGAAAATTTATGATAAGTTTCTAGCTTGATAATTTCAGCGTTGGAAATATCTCATGCATCACTCGCAATGTTTTCTCGGACGATTATTACATACAAATTTACAACTAGGACGCCTGAAAATTGAATTGTTTAAAAACCACATCAATTATAAAGGAACTCTGTACTGTCACTGTCGATGCTTTTAAGTGTACGTACCTTTTAATCTAACATCATGCTCAAATCGAGAAAAGACATTAAGACGACAACAGCAAGAGGAATAAAGCAGTAGAGATAGAAAGGGCGCCAAAGAGACGGACGGAGGAGTAAAGTTCGGTATCCTCAAAAGAACTCCAACTCTTGGGGTTATAAATTAACTTGTCTGAGAAATAATAGTGTACTGAACTGTGTTAATGCGCCTTTGCCGTGATATCGAGAACATCAATACACAAGGACTGCAGCAAGAAAGGGAGGAGAAGAAGACAGCGCAGATAAAATAGTAATTAATTATGCAAGAACAAATGTAGCGAAATTTTCTGTAATTAGCGCGCCTGTAAAATATAAATTATTAGCTTGTAAAGTGATATCAGTATTAATTTCAGTTATGGAGATGTCGGCGCTTTCCTACTCTATCGAAACTTGCCCCGCCGCTCCGTGGAACTCTTGCGTTTTCAACAAAGATTGAAGGGATTAAACTATTTCTTTCGGCAAACTTTAAAGTGTCATATTCTCTTCAAATTTCACAAAATCTAAGATTGCAATTCCATTCCGCACTTTGCCAGTGGAGTTCCCAAAGAAAGATTTTGCACTTTATCCAAGGCGCAACGTCTCTATTTACAAATAATGCAAGGAGCTACTCAGCTCAGGATACCAGCAGCGGCGCCGAGCTTTGGAAATCAATTTACACTTTCCAGAACTGCTAGAATTTATTTGTATTAGCCAAGAATGCGCCTGCATTTATAACTTATTCATACAAGAGCGGGAACCTTCCGGTCTTCGTCCGCACTGCCAGAGCCCCCTTTCCACGCCACGCCAACTTCATTGAAACAAACTTTTTCTGATGACTATTTACTTCGCCTGGGGCGAAATCTATTCAGAATTTAGATTTTCCAACTTGAGACAATAGCTGACTGCAACTATAACAATCTATTCATACAACAATTTCGTTGCTGAAAAAACTTCTGTGCGTCTGTTCCTTTATCAAGTTGGATGATCCATTTTGATTGGGGATGGATGTTGATCCAGGTCTAGTGGGGGCAATACATTGAACTATGTAGGGATCTTCTTAGTTCTATTCTTATTTAAGGATTTGCTCTCCACCTAGTTCTAATTTAGTCTTGTTACATTTTAGTGAAGGGGTGTGCGGGCTGGGGCATCCTGAGCCACATAACACCCTGCTTTATTTCCCAACTGGATGGAGCGTTTGACTGCCGGCCGTGTTGCCAACTTGACATCTTGAATAATTGGAACTAAAGTTGGTGCACTCGAATGTCTTATGAAACCGCACTCAGGTCCCCGAGGTTAAGGACTCCCGCCTCGCTGTTTTGTTTCCGCATTCCGGAAAATTTACCGAGTGAAAACTTCGTGCTAACTTTGAGTGGGTACATTTGTTTTGCTTCGTGACGGTTGCATATGCGCCGTGTCTAGTGCGGAACGGCATCCTCGACACCATAAATTTCATTTTAATTTTGATCCCAGACAGGGCTAATGTACACTTAACCCGCGACACCGACCCCTATATGCAGGTAGTATGATATGGCGAAACAGACCTTGACCGAGAAAAGTTGAGAATCGCTGTCGTAGCGGGTATGTACAGAGACAAGGGAGGGTTTGGATGGAGGGTTGAGCGAAGCTCCAATTCTAGGAGCTATACATCTCAGTCGTACGCAAAACGAGGGCAGATATATATTCTTTATATGTAAGTGCTAGGACAAATGTTTCTTACTCATTCTTATTTAGATTTTCTCTTGCCAACGATTTATGCACAGATTCGCCGGGAGCGGGTTTCTAAGAATTGTTTTCTTGGGGATAAATCGCTTTAAGGTATAATTTCGGGGAACATTTACAAATGCCGGTAAGAGAGGAACATTTGCTAAGAAGATCAACCTGCAATAATTGTATCAAATTCGACTTTCTCAGATTAACAGATAGAAAAATAATTATGGATATCAGAATGAAAATCTTTAATTTTATTTAAATACTAGTTAATAAATAATATTAATAAATATTATAAATAATAATATACGCACATATATTTTATAAAGGCAAATGCTGTTTACTACGTCAGATAAGAACGTCTTATTTGTTTGTACTTTATTAACTCATAATGATAAAGTAGGGGATTTGTACGATTAACATAAAGAGCAATGTAAATAGTCGTATCGGTACATATTGGTTAAACTCCAATAAAATATTTAAGTGTAGTCATATTGCACCTTGCAATATATCATTCTCCACATATTATAAACTATTCCATTCCTATTTTGTACGATACCATCAACGCTCTCAATATCAATAATGTGGTAGTTTTCAAATAACTTAATAATTGAACTAGACTAATTTCTTTGAAGTAAACATTTATTAGTGGTATTTTTGTAGGGAACTTGTTGAGGTTCAGAATTATGTACATTTTCATCTGTAAAATTTCCTAAAATTTGAGGATTCCTTGAAAGCATAAAACGCGCGCATTAATTCCTGCAGCTTGTTAAATAAAAACTTTTAATTTTAAATGAGTTATGGAGTTGTCTATTGAGCCACTGCACGCAGGCGATATTTTCAAAAGATATTTTCCCAAATCGTTATTATTTTCAAAAAAATAGCCTCCTACTAATTATGAACAGCAGATTCACAATAATTAGAATTACAAGAGTTTCTCAGAATATTATGTTCTGTGTGCTCTCTTACAACGGTACAGATAGGAAACAGACCAAGATTGGTAGGAGATTTTTTAACATGTGCGGCTCGTGCGTGTAGGTGCCTTTAGCGGCTGGCGAACATTTTGGTTATTTCTAGTGTACACTATTTACATATAATTTTGAAAATGCACAGGGAGGTGTATTAGGTCCGCTGGCACCGTTGTTTCGATTATTTTTGTGTTCCTGGCTGTGATTTTTTTGATGCTATCAACTCAATTATATCGTTAATATATCGACGATTTTGTCGGTTATCGGGCAAAAAAGAAACAGTAAAAGTGAACATCTGTTTTGATAGTGTGGTTCGATAGGCGAGTGTGTTTGTCGTCAAAAATGGATCAAGTGATACATCGACTGGGGTCCCTGGAGGGTTACGTTAAGGATTGGACAGGTGGCTTCGAGGAGAGGTTGATTACTGCGAGCGGTGGAGATAGGTCTGATCCTGTTGAGCGAACTGAGTGCATTTAAGAGCGTTGGGTACCGAGCGAATTTTTAAAATGTAAACACCTTCCCCTCTTGCGCGAAACTGGTGCCTTTTTTATGAACCTCTATCGCACTCCAACTAATGGTGTGCATTAGATAACGTCTTTGTCATACCATTGCTAAATTGTATTCACTATTTCGTCCAGGGAGAAGGTCATCGTATCGTTGGGTGGGGGTCATTCTAAGTGAGTATGTTGCTGTGTGCACGTCGGCGTCGTATCGCTTTGCGTGTAATTATGACCAAGAGTCCCTCTAGCCTACACACGACAGGGCATGAATGAAGGTTATGCAAGTTCATTCCAACTGATAGGGTATGCGCTACCGCGTGTAGACTTGGTTTGCTGAATCGCTCTGACATGAGTATACAGACGGAATGAAGACGAAAGAAATTTTACAAACAGTCTCTACTCCGGTGGCTGTTTCAATCATTCAGTACAAAATGAGTTTTAATATATGTCCCGTATAATGCATTCTACAGAGAATCACATGAACCCTCTACAGCCTTTCAAAAAATGTCATGCGTTTTAGGTGCTAAGCCGAACAACCAGTGCTGCCATAAAAATATTCATTGAAAAAAGCTTTATTACAGACTCCAATGCAAAATCCACTGCAAATTTTATAGAGTTAGTCAATGACCTATTCGATATTCTCAACTCAAAAATTCAGTCACTCGAACCCTTTAAAAAGAGGTTACACGTCCTCTGAGCCGCAAGAATGGGTGTTAGAATCCGCCATACATATCTTTAAAAGAGTTAAAAAATGTTCTATTAAAAAGGATTTGCACTCTAGGCCTCCATTTATGGATGGCATAGTATCCACGATAATAGGATTAAAGCAGGTAAAAGAAGATTTAATCAGAATCGACCGAAAAATTCACAAAACTAACCATTTGCTGACATACCGAATTAATCAGGACTGCATAGAAATTTGTTTTTCTGTTTGTAGAAAAAAGGAAGGTTTTAATACTAATCCGACGGGCAGAATATTTAGAACAAAATTTCGTAGTTGCTCCCTTAATAGTTTAAAGCCCTCTGAATAGTCAAACTGTGAGGAGGATGCAGATGTATTTTTAATAACTAGCGAGTCCCCATTTTGTACACACAAATTACAACAACCAACAACGTCAAAGGAACCAAGTTTAGAGCATTCTGGTAAGGAGAATGATCCCTGTAGTGATGGGGAAAAAGAGGCCGAGGAAATTGAAGATTGTGCAGTAACATACTTTACGGGCTACATTTGCAACAAACTATTATTAAAATTTAACTCCTGCACATGTCAATTAAACTTAATTGATGAAGATACTGCATTGGAGGACAAACACCAACTATTCTTGGTACATAAAATGTATTCACATGACGGGGGAAAATATTAAAATCCCCAAAACTTGTCATTGCACAATTAGTTTTAGACATTTTAAAAATTTTTAATAACTATTTTGAGCCAAACTTATGCACGATTGGCCTTAGGGCATTAATTGCTGAGAATATTAAAAAAGAGCTCAGTCTTGATATAATATGTAAAGTTCCTGAACATAAGGAGTTCTTTATAACTTTGCTTATAAATTGTAAAATTTTTAAAAGTTGCAAATGGCGCCTGAAATAGTTGCATTAAAAAAGGTACCTTCTTAAAATATTTCTTATCTCCAAATATAGTTAGGGAGCGCACAGGGAACATCAAGTCCATTTTCTTAAATGGCACCCCACCATTTTAAGTTGTTTTCTTAAATCTACTTATTTAGACCTTTCCAAAGGTACCGGGTATGTATTGTCTAAAATCAATATTTTTCGAGATATTAATTTTTTTAGATAATTTTTGGTCAAAACATTACCTACTCTACTTAAAATTAATTCTCAGAGAAACGGTTAAAGGTGTGGGTTTTAAATTGATCAGTGTTTCAAGTGGAAGCTTGCCCGATGCGAATCCAGTCCGTTTCACTTTTCTGTTACTAAAGAGGGGCTCAAAAATATTGATTAAAAAGGCTAAAATTGAAATGGCACTAACTCATTTTTTTTAATATGTAGTATGATATTATATTCTTTTCATATTATAAAAATAGATTATTTTGTAGTAAGTTAAAGACTGTAGTTTATCCTGTTTCTTATTTTATTTTTGCACTACGCGTTTCGGCCAAAAGCTATGACCATCATCGGGTGCTTACGTCTAATTTTCTGTACATAAAATACGTGTTGAAGGTTGAGATGAATCTTGTGATACTTTCTTGTAGCAAACTATCATTATAGATGTTATGTTATTTTTATTTAATTACGTTGTTTAATTTCTTGTTGAAAAATGGCCTACTCGTTGAAATTATGACTTCATACTTACTTCAATGTTTTGAATTATAACATTATTAAAATGCCAAATTGACAAATACATTTTACCGTAGAATAAAAGTTTGTGCGGTATGAATTCGATCATTATTTATACGATGACTTAAACATTCTTAATGTTAAATTTAAAAACAATTAGTTACTTTTTTTTATAAATTCCGAATAAGCGAAGAAAGTATTAATGAAATGATATTAGTTGATCTAAAAATTGCGTAAGAAAATTAATTTTTTCAGCAATTATATAACTGTTTGTGTTACTTGGGGATACTACTATCCTAAAAATTAATTAACGTTATAAAGGGTTTGAAAATAAGTTTAAAAATCCTGAGCTTGTTAATAATAAAAATAATTTTACCTAATATTTCATACAATCGTTTGCAAAGAAATATTAAATCTATCTACCTACATTTTCTCTGTAAAATAATAATAGGTAATCCAGTCCTGGCAAACAACTCCACAGTGCGACAAAATACGCCCCCGCTAACATGCGAAATTCATCAGCACACCCTTCCTCTGTTTAACAGGAGGCAAAGCCCTTTTAAATAAAATATAAATACAAATAGGTACGTATAAGGGCGGCGCGAAAGTAGGTTACCGAACTTTATAAATGCGGTAAGCCATCTTAAGGGTCCTAATCTGTTTGGAGTTTGAGGTCTTCCAATTTATATTTTGTCAGCCGCCCGGAATGGTTAATCAGGTTACACATGCATTATTCGGGGGCAATTTGGCAAAACGACGCGCTCATACATCATGCCCCTTTGTAACGTGTTGCGCCTGCGAAATATTTTACAAGTTTACTAATTACCCCCGTTTTATCCCGGCGAACGTCTTTTGTTCATTCGGCATTCGAACCGAAATATAAGGGCGCAACTTTAATTAGCCATCGCTGTGCTCTATCTGTGCAAAGTTTCGCCCGGAATAGATAATCTTGTTTATGCCCTTAAAACACATTAATTTCGGCGGAACGTGGAGTATTACGCCGAACAAATTAACGGTAGATAGCAAATAATTGAATTAGGGTGAGCCAGTCGGCGCGGATACGCCGGTGGCGCTGGTGGTGGCGACACGCACGCATCTTCACCAACTCTCTAACGGGGTAGAAGAGGCCTCTTCATACGTATTCTGCGTGTACATCGAACTTGGCAAACTGCAAATTTATACAAATGGAACTTCGCACTTGGTTGTAGCAGGGCACGTTATGTAATTTCAAAATTGTTCAACGAAACATCCACCTCCCGGAGTTCCCCGCCGCAATATTCGCTAAATACTTAGCACAATAATTAATTTTCTCTACGCAGCGCAGGCACTAGTATCGTAAATTATATATTACGTTATTTACACTAACGCTAATACTTGCATGCTCATTTTTAATCAAATTTCCAACCGCTATTAATCATTACTTGAATCCATTATGCATTTTCCCACTAATAGCTCTGTTTGTGAAAATTATGCCTTTATATCTAGATGGAACATTGCATTTCATAACCTTAACAGGCGATATTTTATCTTTTGTGTTTATTCATGTATTTTAATTAATCATGAAGAAAGCTTACGAGGATTTAACCGTTATTATGCAGCGCACAATAGCAACTACAGTACTAACCACTATGTTGGCACAAAATCCCCTCACTTATACTTTACGGTTATGTTTGTGTTGAAAAGTTATAATTAATACACGTGTTAATGCAAGGAAAACGAAAATACAAAAGAAAGCGGGCTCGCACAAACCCCGGACATTTAAAATTTTTACCTTTTTTCACCTTATCAAACTAATTTATTTTATCTCCAGGACATTATTTGTCACGGAAACAGCTGAATCTGCGAATGAAGGAAACGCCTTTGTTGAAAGAGCAGAACATTCGGTTTAAACTCGCCACATGAGGGACCACATTCTAGGGTCTTTTTGTTTTCTTTTTCGCCCGGAAGTAATAATAG
Organism: Quadriops clusia; assembly: GCA_033557875.1. Taxonomy (NCBI): domain Eukaryota; kingdom Metazoa; phylum Arthropoda; class Insecta; order Coleoptera; family Hydrophilidae; genus Quadriops; species Quadriops clusia. The sequence continues at coordinate 2,406 of JAWQRP010004251.1, read as the reverse complement.
TGCCCATTCTCCAAACGTGAAGTTATTAAAATTTAAAACTGGAATAAAACTTGGATGGATATTCGATAGCTTCGTGAGATAATCGCGAGTCGAAGGAAGAAGTTTTTTAGGTCAACTTTTCCCCCGCGTAACGCCGAAAAACAAATAGGACAACCTTACCCCTTGTACTTCCCTTTGAATAACTCCCTGTTTCGGAGACGAAAAAGAAAAAAAAAAGAAAGTTGGTCGGGGATTTAAACTTAGATTTTAGTTCGTTATGCTCTTGTAATGGATTAAAGTTTTCGTGATGTCGCTCTCGCTTCTCGTTGACAATGTCAAGTGTTACATCGAGAATTAACATATCCTTTCAGTAACTTTCCTATATTATACTAAACTAATTCTATAATAAGGCATTTCTACATTAATGTACCTGAACAGTAACGAACCCTTACTGTAATGTACCTTTAGACCAACAAGTCTATATAGGGGAAAGTCGTACCGTTCTCTAAATCGTACCTTTATGATTTCCAAGTTAATGTAACCACAGTACAATCGGCATCGGCATATATATTTACTTCTCGGTAGGGTAGGGTAGCTTTCGTTGCAGTTTACAATAAAACTAATAAATATGTACCTATTTTAGATTCTCAGTGTTATTAACATTTTTTGTTAGGGGGTACGATTTAGACAACCTTACCCTAATAACTAAAAGAAATAGATGTGTCAAACGGAGAACTAATCTAACTAGAAGTAGAAACTCCGTGCGAAAAACTGGCGAACAAAACTAAAAGCCCTAAAAACTCGCAGAAATGCAAAGCACGAGAAAAAAGAATTGTAAAAAGTTTCCGACGAACGTTTTTATAGTCATGCGCTGCCATATAGAAAAAGGAAGTACAAATATGGCCGCGCAATTTGAAATTCAAGGCAAGTACACAATATATCCGCGTCAGTTTTTTGTACTCATCAAAATTGACGCCCTTCTCGGTTAGGAAAGAATGTACGAAAATAGAGCTCATTATTCTTCTCTTCACATTCGTAACATTTGTTGTGTGGTGTTCCACTGCTGCCCTGAAAATGTGTGCTGCTTCGCTGACTCAAAAACATGATTAAAAGTGTATCTAGGTATTCGTTATTTCCTCAAAAACATTCTGTTTCGCTCTGTACACGTAAAGCAACGAGAGAGGTTATAATGCTTGTTAAAGTCGTTTGATTGTAGAGCAGGAATACGTGACCTATCCGAGTATTTGCAAGTGAATAGCCAAGTTTAGGAGAATTAGTGCATGCTGTATCTGCATAAGGTTCCCGTGCACTTTGAAGTTAATATCAACTGCAGTTTTACCTAAATTAAGCGTTTAATTGGAATCAGCGTAGAAGAAGCGACGGACCAAATTAAGGGAGGCATTCAAAGCAAAGGGTTGCAATATTTGGCGAGGACTCGAAGTAGCAGGCCTCGCTTGAAAGCAACAGGAAACCTGGACGAAAGCAGTCTCTGACTTGATTATCTATTCAAACTCCAATCGGATATGTTTTATGTAAACCATTTCGACTATTTGGTACTTAATTACATTACGCTGTTAACCTATTTTGCAAATTGTTGCTGGTTATCCGCTAATTAATTTTATTATTGCCGTTAACATTAATGCAAAAACCGATTATATTTGAATGAATATTTAGATGTGTTTAAGAATACAGCAGATTACCGCCGAACCCGGTGATAGAAAATTTTAATAATGTACGACAGCCGACAGCAATACAATGCCTGTAATTTAGGTAACCACTGAAGATACAATAAACAAAGCAAACTCGAAGTTCAATCGATTTCGCATTAACTATGTATCTGCTAATTTAAGGCATCTGACCTACAATTGGCCCTCATAATGCCACAGAATGTTTAAATTATACCTACATGCACCGATAGTTTAATTTCCCATTAGATTCCATTATACGGACTCGAAATTCAATCCTGTAATCGTTTGAGACCCCGGCAAAATAAATACTGCCGGTTATATAATTTACAACAAGATGAAACGTTTCCGCGTATTTTATGAATTATGCATCGGGCTCGCCAGAAATGTAGGTCGACAAAAAATATGAACTGTCCATAGCGGCATTTTGCATATTTCAAGGCGTAATGCCGCGGGAGCCGTTATAAAATACGAGAGTTTCAAGAGTTTATTTCTACTGTATGTAGTTTCGTATACCTGCACAATTGGCGGAGGCGCGCGGTCAATAGTATACTATTCATTTTATACAATTCACGATAAACATATCGTGAATTGTATAAATTGTAAAAAAAAATATTTAAATGTTGTTTGTTTCTTGACCTTTCTTTATTTCACTTTTAGATGCATGTATTCTTGGGTAATTCAGGTCTGATTTTAAAATAAATTTTCTTTAAAGCTTCATATTCTTTTATTCCGACGTTTC
>JAWQRP010004250.1:0-12145 GCA_033557875.1 Quadriops clusia | reverse complement strand
ACGGTTAACTCTGTCCTTCCGAATACTTTCTCTCTCTGCGCAGGCTGCATCGACGTCTCCCAGAAAGATTTGGTCGAGCAGTACTATGTATATTTTTGAAGAATGGAAAACAACCAATATATATATATATATAATAGATTCAAACGATTTTAAAAACATTAAACGTTAAACAAATAGGATTAATAATTGTTTTGGGTTTCTGTTAGTGATGGCTCCGAGTGCCAATATTATTTAATTTACAAAAACCTGACTTTAATTATATATAAATATAATTATATATAAATATAAATATATATATAAAAATAAAATATATATAAAACTAAACTCAAAATCATGGGCGCATAAACATCTTGCCGAGTGCACATACATAAATACATTCTACGATATACTCTTATACATCACATAATCTTACTGTATACACAGAATAATCTTATATATCGTTTATTAATTTAATATTATTTATAGTAATGTAATTTGCAATACATATTTGAATCAGTAATACATATATTCCTTTTGTACGATTCCCAAACACTGGTTCATTTTACGACGAACTTCGTTCAGCATCATGTTCACCGCATTCATTGTGTTTTTGACCTGTTTCTAACATCTATCGTCTTTATCGTAGAATATAAACTCGATCAGCATCGGCTTGATGGCGGCAACTTATTTCATCAAATCAATGTCACAGGCACTTGTTTCTTTGGCATTTAATACACATTGTCTATTATTTTTTTCTGCTCTTTCATTGCATGACATTGCCTCCTATAACATTTACGTATAAGCACACTCCACAGTTCTTGATTATGTTAGATCCAACGTTCCATCGCATAATCTCACTTTTCGAAAATTCACCAGATTGCCTCTAAAGCTCCAAAATGCTATACTTTAACTAACTGTTAATGTATAATTTACACGTTTGGCGCATATTTAGGCCCCAATAGGGCTCTAAGACGTCTGACTCGTTCCTTAAAAAAATGACAGCGGCGTAGATAGTAAGCCGCCTGCGCTGGAGTTGAAATGTCAAAATTCCGACTTTCAACTTCCAGGTTGTTTATACGGGGGGTATCCGCGACCCTTTGGTACGAAACAAATTAATCGCTAAAATAAACGATTAGAGCAAAACAATAATTTATTTCGTTGCCTTTTAATTTGTTGATGCAAGTAGTTAAATTCTCCCTTACAAAACTCATTGATGTTCTTTAAAATGCGATTTTTTCATAGTGGCGCAACCATCGATACACACTCACCATAGAAATCATATTCCTTAAAGTGGGAAAATTACCGACGGACGGACGGACGTACGTACGTACGTTCGTACGTACGACGGTAATTATGTTTGTTGATAATAGTTTTTTTCTTAAAAATCATCAAAATGTCCAGAACGTCATTTATGGACAGCCCCTTTCAGCCCGGTCGAGCATAAAAACTGTCCTCCAGGATTATATGTACCTACATAATATAATGATCAAAGAAATCGTCCTCGAGTATTTCTATACACGTATGTAGGTACGAGAACCAAGAGGGAATAAAATCCAATATTTTATTGGCTATCCTGGTGTCGAGTAGGTCCCCAAGGAAGTCAGTGCAATTTTTAGTTTCAGTGATTGACTCAAACTGCCGAAGAAGCGGCTATATTTCAGAAATAGCACGCACTTCCTTACACGTCCTTGCGGCACGTGCAGATCGGGAATTTTATCGCGACCTGTTCGGCCCAATTTCGCCGGCAAGTCTGCCCGTTATAATAACAACATTATGCAGTTCAAACAAGCAGACTAATTAATTTCATTAATTGCTACAATTTTAATTAACTAACTTGTTTATCGGAAAATCCTGTCTGTTTGCTCTGCTTGTTAATCCGCCGCTAGTGTTTAGATTTATCAGATAAAAGCAGACTTTAATAGAGTACCGTTTTTAAATTTATGACACGCTGTCCTGCCGCGGATGCAGTGTTACTAATGACAACAAATATAGATTTACCGTCCAGCGGGCGAAATTTGTTCGGGTTCTATGTGAAGGACTCGCCTATCGAATGATGTGATGCTTCGTTGAATTTCACTGACGTTATATTCAACCACAATATTCAACCACAACATTGAACCACATAATTCAATCAAATGATTCAACCACATGATTCTTCAACTACATGATTCAAACACATAATTCAATGACATATAATATATGATTCAACCACATATGTTTCATTCAACCAATGTTGAACTTGAACAAAATGATATTTATGTCTACCCTTATAAAGCACAAGTTTTAAATGAATAAAAATTAAAAAGTTATTTCCACATACATAGAGTAACAAATCGTCCCGCAGGACGTTTGTGCGAGAAGCTCTAACGATAATGGAACTTTATCGGATATTATAATGCAGCAAAAACCGTTTTATTGCATCACCGTACGTAATTACTAATTATGCAACAATGACCTACTGCATTAAAATAGATTTCTCGGGCAATCAATAAATAATAAAATGTGATTGTTGGCGTACTGTTAGATGTGTCCAATTAGTGTTAAAATACAATAACATAATAGTTCCTAAATGATTGCAATTTCCGACGTGCGCTATATTTCAATAGGCCAGAGATTAATTTGCGTAATTTCAGAGAATTGTGTTTATAAACATATCCCGAAACAATATGGGCTCATTTGAGCAATGCAGATCTGCGGATTTGTGCGTATGTTACGATAATACTGCTTATTGATGAGAATTTCCTGATGAGAAAGTTCTGATGAAAAAGTTCTGATGAGAAAGTTCTGATGAGAAAGTTCTGATGAGAAAGTCCTGATGAGATCCTGATGAGAAGGACCTGATAAAAAGTTCCTGATGAGAAGTTCTTGATGAAAAGTTCCTGACGACTTTTGTCGATGTAGTCCACATAAATAAGAGTTAATTGAAATTAAACTTAAAAAAAGAATGTTTTTTTTATAATTTTTTTAAATTTATTTATTTTTTTTTAATAAGTTTAATAACAGCAATCAGAATTTTACATTCTATGGGCTATTTTGATCACAAGAACCGATTAAATAAAACAGTTCTAAAATTGTCCTGAAGAGGTTTCTCCACTTAGAAGACCTCTAACACACTAATGTAGGTCTATTGGCCACTTCCTTTTTAATCTTCTGTTGTTTCGCTCCTGAGAGAGTCGATGGAGAAGAGAGTTGGTTGTTGCTTCGTTCGCGCATAATCTCGTGAATGGTGGAAATTTGAAGGTCATTGTGCAGCATGAAGTTGGTAACATACCAGGGGACGTTAGTTATGAGACGTAGTAACTTGGATTGCACACGTTGCAGTATTGCTATACTTGACTTACTGGCGCAGCCCCAGATTTCTACCCCGTAGGTCCATATAGGTCTGATTACTACTTTATATAACAAGATTTTATTTTCAAGTGACATTGGTGATTTTTTGCCTTTTTGTCCCTTCATTAGGTGATACGTTCAATTTTTTTTTGGATGAAGGGAGAAGTGACTCCCGAAAGTGCTAGTGATTAAATAAAAAATCATAGGCAAGTGGGGCTTTAGAAGATTTATGTTTAAGTAATAAATTTTGAATTTCAATTAAATAGTGTTTCCTTTGTGGACACGTGTGGATACGGTGCAGTAGGATCATACAATGTACAGGATGATCTGTTTTCAAGTTGCCAAAGGGTGGAGACACACTTCTCAGGGTCGCCAACGCGATCACCCGTCTTTTAGTATGCGTTGGTGACCGTGAGAAGTGTGTCCCCACCCTCTGGCAACTTAAAACAGATCATCCTGTATATTGTGTGTTCCTACTGCACTTTACCCACACGTGTCCGCAAAGGAAACAGTGTATTAGATTGCAAATTAACAAATTTTACTGTAATTTTACAGATCTTTTTTCTAACTGCGTAATATTCACGAATAATTGTATATGTTATGGGTTTTTAGTAAAGTTACCGTATTTTCCGTTTATATGTCTGAATAACTGTATATTCGCATGCCTAAATGGGAAATTTTAAGGAAAATCCACGCTGTTACAGAACCAATATGACATTTTATGTAAAATTGTAATTTTACACTTTTCTGTAACTTTAAATAATTGTTTCCAGTAGACATTACTGTAAATTTACCCCTATTTTTCACAGTGTATATATCTACAGGGTGTTTAAATAAAACATATTTATAAAAAATTCAAAATTCATACCGCCTTTTTGAAATAGCACACATTACTAATTTCTAATGTCAGTGTTTATACATTTTTTAGTCGGCGCGTCAGGAAAAGATATTGGGTTGCGTAAGCATCATATCTGTATTGTTTTATATGTGTATATTGTTTTAGTTTTCCTTGCTTGTAACCACTTCGTTCAATATTACACTAGATGGCGTAATTCTTAAGGACAGTATGTGTACACCATATCAAAGAAGCGGTATGAAGTTTGAATTTTTTATAAACATGTTTTGTTTAAACACCCTGTACATAATATTGTGGTAAATTTTACTACGTAATTTGTTTGCTTGATGGACAATAAAACAACAAACGTCAGTCACTGCAATTGTTCCGTTGTTTTTCCCGCGTTTTTCGAATGCGACGATTAAATGAAAGCCGTCAACCATCCGAATGGTTCAAAAAGCGCTAAACCACTTACGCAGGAAATTAATTCGGGTGTCGTTAATTGACATCTATGCATGTTAATATTTATTGTGCTTTCACGGCCTCGCCAGCGATACAAACTGCAGTAATTGCTAATGTGACACCAGCGTTAATAATTATACTTCATTAAAAATAGCCGCCCTGAAAGAGAGAGAGCGAGAGACAGAGAACGCTTTATGGAGGGATACGTGAAGATCGGGATAAAGTAACAGAGACAACGGGTGATAAAGTGGCGAAGGGTCAAAGAGAGACACATGGTGGTAGAAAGAGTTAGGGTCATAGAGGGAGATAAGGTCATAGAAAGAATTAGGGTCATAAAGAGAGAGATATGGTGATAGAAACAGTTAAGGTTATAGAGAGAGACAGAGAAAGAGAAATAAACAAAGATAGAGAAATAGAGACAGAGAGAGAGAGAGAGAAAGAGAGAGAGAAAGAGAGGGAGAAAGAGAAGGAGAAAGAGAGATATAGAGAGAGAAAGAGATAGGACGATAGAGAGATAGGATGATAGAAAGATAGAGCAATATAGAGAGAAAGGGGATGAATAGTGAAAGCTCGCTTATTATGCGTGCCGGGAGTGTATGAAACAGTAAATGAAAACTGTTATTGCAGATGTTATTTGTATTGTAAGAGCTGAACGTGTCAGGGCGGGAAATAGATTGGTTCGAGGCCTGAATAAAGCATAATGCTGCACCGCTGTTTCATTTTGTTGGTTGCTTTTGTTTCGCGGAATGGATTTGCAGAAATGGCGCGGAAGGTGTGTATAGGCCGAGGAACTTGTTTTGGCACTTAAGCCCCTCCATGCAGGCCGTTTTGTCCGGAGTTTTCCCCATTTATTCGCAATTAAAGCGGCCGACGGTGGAAATGGGTCGCGTTTTGAATCCTCGGGGAAAGGACTAAGTTTCCATGTTTATTGTTTAAAAAGGTCCTTCCTCGTTTTTCTAAAGCAGATTCGCGGCTTTGCGCTAGGAGAAATGCTGGCTATAAATAAATTGGAGTCATTTTAATTATTATAATTAAATGAGTTTGTGTTAAAACATTATCATTTAACTTTTCACTTTCTAAATAATCATATAGGCCATATTGTAACGTATCAAAACGGAGATTAATAAAAATATTCTATTTCATATCTCGGTATTGACGTCATAGAAAATTAATATAGTAATGAGGCGCTCATACCTGCAGTATAGTTTACGAAGATGGCTCATGATGTAATGGTGTTAGTGGTAGGTTGATGTCCGTATGTAAGTTCTTGAAGCAGAGTGGAAAAATGCAGTCGTTTATTTATTTACCTTTTATTTATGCAGACTCGGAACAAGTAGGGAAGGGAGCAACTCAATAAATCAAATTATTTCTCAGAACGAAAGACATCGCATCTATTGTTCTTCAACTTGTGTAGAACAACATTTACAAAAGATTATTATTAACACCAGGTATTGTACGAAATATTATGTTTAAATAATGATACAAGCGCGAGTCCGAAAAAGAACGGTAAAGGGTATTCAGCTTTTAACAGGTACTTTCATGGACACTGACATCTATAGTTCGGGACCGTAGCGAGTAACGCGTTAAAGTACTTTCAACCTTTGGAGGTAACTTTCCCTTGTGCTAAACCCGCCGAATCTATGACATTAGGTTGTGGGGGAATGCAACTCCGTATAATTTTGTACTTGGTGCATAACAATAACCCTTAACATATCATTTGAAACGAAGAAGTGGTTATGAAGCCGATGTCTACATGGTCCATTTGCCTTGGTGGACCTGGGGCTCGGTTTCCTAGAACAAACACAAAATCTGGGCAGTATCGAGTTTGACAAGTTAATTTAAGCTAGGATTAAATTAAAGACATGGATGCGTGAAAGCTTGAGTCATCGGATACGCCCAACCAACACAATTCATTCATTGGTCCGTCCAGGGTGCATCCTCCGAGAAACCAACTCACGAAAGAATATAAATAGGTATACAAAAGCCATTGGATGTGCCCAACCAACATAATTCGCTCATTAGTCCGTCCAGGGTACATCCTCCGGGAAACCGTATTGCGATGACAAATAATAATAATTTATAGGTTTAATAAAACCATCGAATGTGCCCAACCAACATAATTCGCTCATTAGTCCGTCCAGGGTACATTCTCCGGGAAACCATTAAAACAATACAACAATAATAAAACAATATAACAATAATATTTAAGAAACAATAATACCTTACCTATTGTCTAGAAGTACTGCTGGTGTAGATCTAACTCCTCGATGATTTTTGTCCGGTCACTTTTCTATAATCCAGTTTTCGTCCACATTAAAAGAGGTTGCGCTGGGCGCTCCTCTGTTTGCGGCTAGGTGAAGCTTGTGCGGAGGCAGGACTCTTTTAATCTCCGCGCGCCACATATCGAGTAGGTTATTAATTATTAATTAGTGCGATCGGAATCTTGGACGTGTACTTGGTTGCCTAGGTCGTAGATAAAGATATAACAGTTCGTTTCAATATATTAGTAAATACATATGTTACTCGAATAATTATAACATTATAACAGGTTACCCTATAACATATTTCTACTGCGCTGAAAAATTTTCTGATGAAATCATAGATCCCACTTCGAAATATATCTTTATAATTAGTTTTGAGAAGTTGTAATTACCATATTAATTAAATATTAAGCATCAAACTGCCCAAGTACAAAATGATGGACATGAATGCTCAAGTTACGGATATACAAATATGGCGAGACCTAACGAGTTGACCACAAAGTCTAAAATACCTTCGATTTCGACTCTTATTTAAGTTAAGAAGGCTTTACAAATATTTGCTTCAATACCATTACTTTCACGACGTTAATAGAGGAAGGTTTTTTTTTGTATTGTTAAGGACATAATTACGAGCGAAAATCCGGAAATGGGCCTCACTGGGACGGTTTTTCCACATGAAGGAAAACGGCAAAGAAATAGCGCATAGATGGCGGCGGAATGGGGGCGAAAACGCAATTTTAATCCAGTGAAAGAGAGTCAACTGGCTGAGTTGGAATCTTCTGCCTTGAGGAAGTAAAAAATGTCCACCTTCCCCGAACAAACACAAAAAGTCATATTGCAAAATCCTATTGCCCGGACTTTTTGTCAGCGTTTTTATTTCTCTGGGCGATTTCGAGAGGTCGCTCGAAGCGCACAGGGCGAAACAGCGCAGCGGGTGTTCCGACGTTGTCAGCGATAAGAGACGGAGAGACGGAATAGGAAGGCATTATGAGTGGGACAAATATGTGGCAATTGTCGAGATAGAGCTCTGCTCTTTTGAATTGTGATTCTCTCTCTCGCACTCTCTCTTTCTCTCTCTTTTTCTCTCCCTCTCTCTTTTTCCCTCCCTCCCTCTCTCTCTCTCTCTCTCTTTCTGTCTCTCTGTCTCTCTGCCTCCCTTTTTCTCGTTCTCTCTCTCTCGTTCTCTCTTTCTCTCGTTCTCTCTCTCTCTCTCTCGTTCTCTCTCTCTCGTTCCTTCTCTCGTTCTCGCTCTCTCGTTCTCTCATTCTCGTTTTCTCTCTCTCGTTCTCCCTCTCTCGTTCTCTCTCTCTCGTTCTCTCTCTCTCGGTCTCTCTCTCTCGTTCTCTCTCGTTCTCCCTCTCTCGTTCTCTCTCTCTCGTTCTCTCTCTCTCTCGTTCTCTCTCTCTCCCGTTCTCTTTCTCTCGTTCTCGCTCTCTCTCGTGCTCGGAGAAAACTTGGAGGCCACCAGCCGCCACCGAGGTCGCCCCCAGACTGCCACCGGCGCAGCCACCAGCACCGCCACCACGGCCACCCTTATATGAGATTTTGTTACAGAGGGAGGTTTTACTGGTGTCAAACCAGTGGCTCAGCGATATAAAAATATATAATCGTAAATGAAACCAGTAGTCATATGGCCGAAATATTTATGTGGCAGCCTATCTCAACAATAAACAAGGAAACTGAAAAGTTACGACCACGGGAAACCTAGTGCTGTACTCTCACAGAGAGGAATTTATGTAAACTGCTCTGTGGAATGGTTTTGCTAGAAAGCTTTGCTTCACGTGGGGATTTGATTTCTTTTCAAAATCTTGTCAAGGAGGCATAAACCCAGCGATATGATATACAGGATGAGCCAAAAGAATCTGCAAATTTTAAGAAAAAACGTGGTCAAAAGAATCATAAATAACTCGTCTGTTAGGAAAGGGAGATTGCATGTGCTATAGTCGTCCAGGAAATTGAATGAAAGGCTCAAATGTTATAAAAATGTCGACACTTTTTTTTATATTTCACGTTGCATTACAGCATTTAAATTACAACATTTCCATTACAACATTTCCATTACAACATTTCCATTACAACATTTCCATTACGACATTTACATTACAACATTTCCATTACGACATTTACATTACAACATTTCCATTACGACATTTACATTACAACATTTCCATTACGACATTTACATTCCGACATTTACATTAACCACACAGGTGAAGAATATCAAAATAAGAAAAACAGAATAACATCTTGAGCCCTTTAAGTGGAATCTTCTTTCCGTGCAAAGAAAGCAAACTCCCAATGCCCATTACTCTCGGTAAATTGTTATCAGCGTTCGCCAACTTTAAGGAACTTTAAGAACAATTATTCGCTTTGTGAAATACGAGATAGTTATCAAATTAAACTAGTTCCAGTTAAAGAATAATAGAGAGAAAACAAAACGGCCGTACATTCGCTTCGAAACGGCGAATAAAAGTTTAATTATTCCCCCAAAGTCGAATCGGCGAATCGCAATAGAATTCAGGGCTTGTATAATTGATGAGAATTAAAAATATAACGGATCTAGGTCCAATTAACTACATCGCATGTATAAACCATTAAAAATCTAACTTTTTCAGCGGGATGCATCCCACAGATACGATACTGTGTAAAATTTAAATTAATCTACTTTCTACGTAGCTGGTTTCCATTTAACTAATTTCCAAATCCCTTTTGTTTACAAGATGATATTTTGTTTACAAGATGATATTTTGTTTACAAGGTGATATTGTGTTTACAAGATGATATTTTGTTTACAAGGTGATATTTTCTTTACAAGATAATATTTTGTTTACAAGATAATATTTTGTTTACAAGATGATATTTTGTTTACAAAGTGATATTTTGTTTACAAGATGATATTTTATTTACAAGATAATATTTTGTTTACAAGATAATATTTTGTTTACAAGATGATATTTTGTTTACAAGATGATATTTTGTTTACAAGATGATATTTTGTTTACAAGATCATTTATTGAAGTTTACAATGTAAAAAGTGCATTGTAAGATGTATACTTGTACATGATAATATATCTATGTGTACATGATAAGATGCATAAGCAATAAACGCTCTGTTAGTCGTTTAAGGAAATTCTGAAAGTCCTCGCCGAATATCCCACAGGACTGGAAATGTCGCATAATATTTAATTGCGCCCTAAAATATAAATTTTCATTAAACATAAATGAAATTTCTAACAACTCGAGCTGCACGAACTTCTTTTTGATCAGCGGGCTGTGTAAATTAAAGAGAGAAGCTAAATGCAGGCCCACCCGCAAAGTGCTGCTCTCATATTTACAACACGTGAGCGCTAAAAGATTTAACAGATTTTTATTTTCCGTCCTTTAATTTTCCAGACTCTGTTCATAATTTTTGATACTTTTATTTTTCATACATTAATTATTTATGTACTTATTTGTTTATATTTGTTTTTCATACTTTTATTTTCATACTTCTATTTCGATACTTTTATTTTCATACTTTTATTTACATACTTTTATTTACATACTTTTATTTACATACTTTTATTTACATACTTTTATTTACATACTTTTATTTTCATACTTTTATTTTCATACTTTTATTTACATACTTATATTTTCATACTTTTATTTACATACTTTTATTTACATTCTTTTATTTTCACATTTTTATTTTTTATACCTCAATTTATTATACATTTGTTTTCCAAATTTTCATGTTTCAAACTGTTATTCTTCAAACTTTTTTTCTCGTTGAATCATTTAATTTTACAGCGAATATTCCACATGGCCGAAATATGCATGAAAGTTGCGAAAAGAATGCTTCCCTTAACTCTTAATCGAACTTCGGAAAGTCAATTGTGTTTTAAAGAGAAATTGCCTTTTGCGCAAAACAAAAATGTTGGAAAAAGTTTGCTCCTTAAGAGACCTGCCATTCGAATAGCATTGTGAGTTCGAATAGAACATTTTTACCCCGAGGAGTATATTTTATGTTTTCTGTTTCTTGGGGGAAACCTTCATAAATCCATTGAATTTTCGACCTTGCGATAGGATAAATAGATGTTCTTAGGTCTAGAAGAAATGCCGTTAACCTAGTTGCCTTGTAGTTTCGCGCCGATTCACTTCTGCGGGAATTATTCAACTTTTTTCTCCAAATTCCGCAGAGAAATTAAGTAGGGATTAGGATAGTATTTTTTAATAATTAGATATTTCATGACTAATTTATTAATTATTAATAATAGTATTATCATTTGTTAATAAATAATTATAATTTATAAAATTTTTTCTCCAGTTTTTTGGTTATTTCTTCAATAAAACAATTTTATTTAAACTAAATTTTCGTTTTTAATATTTTGTCCGGACGTTTCGGGACTGATTGTGTCTCTTCTTCAGCATTTACACGACATTAAATTAAAGTTTTATTCTGCAAAAGAAAAATTTTTGCGTATTTTTGAGTCTCCATTTTGGTTGTCTTTCATGAGGTATTAATTTTAGTAATGAATTTTTTGTCATACATACCTATAAGGAACTATAAGGAACAAAAACTGACATAACTATTATTATACATGATACTTAAAACTAACATTTTGTTAAGTAGTCTCAGACATAAATATACCTTTCGACTCATTTCATCATATTTCACATAAATTTGCAGCAATTAACAACTACATTCACCGTTTAAACAATATTCCTCTTTCAAACAATAACTATGTTAAAGAAATAAACACTATAAAAACAATAGCCACAAACAATAATTTTGATTCCATGACAATACATAAACTCATAACCAAACACAATACTTTGCACTCATTCCAATCTAGTCTTACAAAAATCACCAAAAATGATAATAATATATACAAATCGGTCACATTCAACAATACAAAATTGAACACTCTAAAAAATATATTTAAAAAAATATAAATACAATATTTCATTTAAAAATAAATCATCAATAGGCCAAAAATTAGTTAACACAAAACAAAAAACACTATCTGTGGACAAATCTGGTATTTATAAGGCAATTTGTCCCGAATGTATTGCATTCTTTTTATATAAATTGTAATGACCTTTTTTTTGTTTGATTAGAATTTTTTTTGTGTTAATGGTATTTTAAGGTCTAATAAAAAAAGAAATCATTGTTTCATTCTTTTTTTTTATTTTAAATAGTCACTTTTAAATAGTCGACGTTTCTCTCTACTTTGCGAACTTCTTCTGGACTTTTTTTTATTATATTTTTTATTATTATAATTCAGACAAGGCA
>JAWQRP010004249.1:0-12145 GCA_033557875.1 Quadriops clusia | reverse complement strand
TAATATGTACACGTGTACATGGTCAGGTGTATATGTGCACATGGCAATAAGTATACGTGTACATGGCAATAAGTATATGTGTACATGGTAATAAATATATGTGTACATGGGTGCCCGTGATTTTTCATGGGCATTAACTAGTTAGTACTATAGTAGCCGCAACTTCTACATACAATATAATTCGTTTTTTATATTTATTTATCCAATTGAAAAATCTCAATACCGTTAAGTTGTACGTAAATGTACCGTTTGAAGAATTAAAAATTCTCTCTTTTATATTAAAAATATTTTTTGAGTTAATGATGAAATCTTTTATATTTATACGAAGAAAAAAGAACACATGATTCAAGTAACAATTCCATATGTTCCAATAAAGACACATAAATGAGACAATTTTTATAATCTGATACCTTTCTCGAAAACTTAAACTCCAAAATATTCCTGTTTCATTATTGTAATATTGAAAGAAAGCAAGTATAAAATAGAGTTGTGCCTATAGAAAAGTACTTCTAGAAAATCCGTTAAAATTCCCTGTCAGTTCACTGGCCAGGACAACCGGTAAGCTAATTAAAAGTTCGCTCGGTTGTTATTGAAATAAAAACTCCGACAAATTACGCGAACACTTAGATGCTTTAAGTTTAAAGTGCTCATTTGATTACGATGTTGGCAGTTAACTTTAACGAGAGGCATCTAACTGATGCTGGTTTTAATTATATTATAAGCCGGGATAGTAAAACAACTAATCGCTCTTTAAGAGCACACTCACCTAAATAAACTGCCTGCTCATAAGCTCCTGTAGTAGATATCTGTAACAAAACAATAATTAAATTGATAACGTTATTATTAGGCAAGAACTTGGGCGGTTAATGGCCCAATTCGGCTAACTTTAGTTACAAATACTTCTGAACTAAAATAAACACTTTGGATCTTTCATAAAGTTCGAAGTTTATATCAAGCGTATACGTTATAATCTACCTCTCGTTATAAGAATTTTTTAGTATGCACCTCGTTTGCAGTTAAACCGTTTGATAAATTATCGAGGAGCCCAAATAAAAGACCATCGACCGAGGGTGATATTCACGAAATAATATTAGGAAACTTTAACTGGGGATACGTACAGGGTCGTTAATAATGGAGATAAAAAGGACATTACACTACTTTACAATTATTGCTTGCTCACGAACTTGTACTATCGCCCAAATGAATGGGAAGCAATCAAGAAAAACGATGTTTATTTGTGTTTGTGAAAATATGCAAGTTGTAAAAAACATAGGCAAAAATTGCGCCTTGTAGTTAAAGATTTAAATTAGATTTCATCTCAATTACAGTCCTGCCTGCTATTATGGTATTTAAACCCTTTTACTCGTACTGAATAAATAACAGACATCGGAACTCCAATTTCAGCACCATTTTCGAGGAAGAGTAGAGAGCTAACCGCAAGGAATGTGGGTCGGCTTGGCGGGGACTGCACGAAAAAAAGATTTGCGTGTCAAACATTTAATTACGCAAGTTTATAATGGCTAAACACAAATTAGTCCGTGGAATTGATTGTAGGGCCTCCGAGGGAGATTTTGCGTGGGCCTTGTTTTCCAGGTCTTTGCACTCCTTCATCCTGCTTTGGCCGGTCTTCGCCCTCACAAATACACACACACACGGCGTATACTGATTGAGCCGAAAAATCCTCAATTACCACCAAAATCAAGTTTGCATACAAAAAACGGCGCACGAAGCAATTAAAATGTTGTCAATATTTGCTCTGTAAGCCGCAATAACGACGACTCTGTTATTAGTCAAAATATCCAAACATACAATTCTGTGTGGAAGGATGTGAATGGGAGTTTGTTTCAGTTAGGAATTGAAAGTTTTTTCAATAATGCGTTCTACACTGACTGAATAGCCATTTCTAAGTCTACATTTTCTTAAATTTAGCAAAATATTTATTAGTATTCCTGTCTCATGTACTATTTTATTCTTAGCAGAAGAAGTTTTGTGATTACAAGAACCATGGGTGATCAGATCAAAAGATTTTTCTGTTGTGTGAAGGAATATATATTTTCGTTATTTGACTATAGTAAGTGATAATTATTCAAGGTTTAGAAATCAAGGTCTAATAAAATACATTAGTTATAAGTACTATTTAATTGAAACTCAGGATTTTTAAAACATTACAATAACAATAGAAATCTAATGTAACAAACTTTCACAAAGCTATAATATATTCAATGATATATCGTTGAATATAATACGAATTTTCAATACGACGACATCAAGGAGACTCTTTTAGGACTTGTGTTTATATTGACAAAAAAACTTAGTGCGGACTTATTTTTATGACAATATTAAAATAGGTTTATACTTACTAATACATCATTTTGTTCTATCCTAAATATTTAGTGAGCCTTAATAATAAATAATCAAAGATTTCACTCAATAAGTTATTCAAAATTTAATTTTAGAAATAATTTTCAAAAATTGCGTTTACTGTTAATTGAACAAAAACATTGAACAGAATCAGTAATATACAGACATGATAATTTCAAAATGAACACAAGTAAAATCAAATAACAGTACCTACATACATAGTTGGAACCATCCTGGTCCATGTAGAAAAACATTTAACATAAATACTATAAAGGTATCATACATAAAATTCGCACATTACTTGTGATAGTTTGACCGGTAGTGTTCACATCACCCTACATCTGTTAACACATGTGTTAGATTATCACCAGCAGGAAATAGTTTAGTTACTCGTTCAGCAATCCATTTGCATGGTAGTAAGTTGTCTTCTTGTATGATCACTAATGCACCTTCATAAACGGGATCATTCTTCTCTCCAACTTTTTCTGGTTTTAAGTTCGGATAAATATATCTTGAACCGTCATCGATAAAATTTCTAACCGTCTGGTGTCGTAGTAAACGATTTGAATTGACATTTTCCCTTTCTTCATTAACGACAGAACTCAAAGGTCTTCCGTTGAGAAAGTGACCAGGAGTCAAGGGGTTAAGATCATTGCGATCAGTATTTATTGATAGAGAAGAAGATAGAGGACGGCAATTCAGAATAGCTTCAATTTGAGTTAAAGTGCAAAATTCCTCATTTGCTAAAGAGGATGGGTTTAAACGATATTTTATTGATTCTTCCGAGTATGTTAGTTGTTCCTCAGACATTGGATAGGGTTAATTAATAAATAAAGTAGACCGAAATTGGACAACAAAAATATACAAGACAAGAAAAAATAAATCAAGATCATTAACAAAATCGTGTTTATATTTTATGTATTAGTAATTATTATTTAAATATGATATAAATTCGTTTTATAATTTATCACCTCGACATTATCCTCGGAACCCGACGTGATTCTTGGCACCTTTTGTGTCCTGGTTAAAAACCAAATTGTAAAATGGCAAGCGATGAATTCGTTAAAATGGTAAATTATTATCACAGATTTATATCACATTCACAATGCTATGAGATAAAGTGAGAAGTTCCTTAGAGAAGTATTCTGGGACCATTGCTATACGTATCTAGTATTTACTGCAGATCTCCCAACTATAGAAAACACTACAATAGCAACATTTCCGGATGATACCGTAATATTAGCAGTAAATAGTGATCCACCAAAAATTTCGCAACATCACCTAAATATATTACAAAACTGGTTTATTAAATGGAAGATCATGCTAATTGTAATTTAATATTATTATTATTAATTTGTAGAATGTGAATGGTCAAAAAATTATTTCTATTATCAAAATTAATCACATCAAATCAGCACAAGCAACTTTTACAACGAGAAAAATAACATGCTGGTAAGTTTCACTGAATAACTCTCATATTTGTCTAGAATGAGATAAAATATCTAGGACTACACCTTGATCAGAAGCTTACTTGGCAAAAACATGTTAAATGTAAACGGCAACAAATATATCTAAGACTAAAAGAAATGTCTGGGCTGATAAGTCGCAATTTAAGTTATTCATTGAAAACAAACATGTAATATACCACTGTATAATATAGCCTCTCTGGACATACACAAAATCATCAAATGTAAAAATAATATAAAGAATTGAATCAAACATTCTAAGAACCATTGCAGATGCGCCCTGGTATGTCTGAATACAATTAAATTTTATTAGGAAAGATTCGTAAATTAAACGATATTAAAAACAAATTCTAAACCTTCAGAAAATTTTCGGTTCATATTATAAGAATCCACCATCAACAACTAAAGTGACAGCTTCATTTCGGTTTTTCCGAATTTCCGAAAAACGTTAGGAAAATTGCTAGTTACAATAGTAAAAAGTTTACAAAACAGTGGATTTACAGTTGGGAATCAGTTTAAGATATTAGGGGGTAAGATATAACTAGTTTTTTTGCACAAAAAATGTGGCGTTCCTTTAATGGTATAAAGGCTTATTTCAAGGTGATTTTCTCCGACAATAATCGCATGAACGGTGAAAAGTGAAAATAAAACTATTCAAATATCCTACAACAATAAGAAGAAAAGTCAGGAGCAAGTCAAAATGCACCGGAGATATTTAATAAAAGAAAACATTGTGGAATTAAATTACTTAATTAATAAAAATTATTTATATATATTATTATTAAGAATAGAACGTTATTTAAAAAAAAATGTTCTAAACCTTCAGAATATTTTTCAGTTCAAATTATAACAATCGACCATCAACAACGGAAGTGACAGCTTCATTTCGGTTCTTCCGGATTTCCGAAAAACTTTAGGAAAATTGCTATTTACAATGGTACGTGTAAGAAGGCCAGGAAGCAGTGAATTTACAGCTGGGGACCAGTTTAAGATATTAGGAGGTAAGATATAATTAGTTACTTGCATCAGAAAGGTAGTGTTTCTTTAATGGTGTGATGGGTCATTTCATGGCGATTTTCATCGACGCGAATTTCACAGAACAGCATTTTACGAAAATAGTTTCGTATCTTACTCAAAAGATAATTAATATGAATTATTTATTCAAAAGATAATTATTGAACATCTATGTTATTTTAATTTTAGATACTTTTCTTTATAAACTCTTCAGCCTTACGTTTAGGTAAAATTAAATTCCGAAATTGAATAATATTCGAAAAACATAGACATAGCTTTAAGGCAATTAATTGACGAAGCGCAAAGACACATGCGATGTTTGGGAAGTTTAAATCAACCGATTGAACACTGGGACGCGATTATTGTTCCGATTATAACTCAAAAACTTGATTCAGTCACGTTGCGGGAATGGGAGTCGAAAGTAAATGAAACAACTAACAAATCAGATATTCCCACATACGATCAATGAATAGAATTCTTAACTACTCGTCATGGTACTTTAGAGTCAATAGCTATAAAAAAAATTCAGTTGGTAGTTCCCAGGGTACGCATGGAAAAGTTTAATCGTGTTTTGACTCATTCAGCACAGGATTTGGTGTGTCATATTTGTAAAGGTAGTCACGCAATTTATAACTGTAAAACATTTTTAAATTTGGATCACACGGAGAATCAAATTAAATTAAAAAATGCGAATTTGTGTGTTAACTGCTTTAGACCTGGACATTTTGTTAAACAATGTAAATCATCAAGTGGGTGCAAAGTATGCGGCAAAAGACACAATACATTATTGCATATTGCGAAAAGGGATTCCCAAGAGTGCTCCGAAAGGGTATCCTGTTCATCATTTGAATTTAAATCGTCGACGAAAAACCAAGTATTATTATCAACAGCCATTATTTATGTATTGGACAGAACAGACCTTCAACATACGGCTAGAGCGTTACTGGACAATGGATCGCAATCGAAATTTGTAACTAAAGAGTTTAGGGAGAAGTTACAGCTCGCGCCACAACGAATGCAAACTTCAGTTTCTAGTGTTGGGAGACAACAAATGAGCATATGTGAGCAAACCGATATTTAGTTTTTTGATTCTGATGAGAAACATAGTTTTAAAACAAATTGCCTTATAATACCGAATATAACAGCTCAGTTACCTTTGATTTCATTTAACAAAGATAAGATAAAGATACCATCAGAAATATAGTTAGCCGATCCACAATTTAATAAAAGTTTGAAGGTTGACATTCTGTTGGGTGCACCAGTGTTTTGGAATTTGCAACTGGAGGGTAGGATACAAGTAAATAAAAAGAGTCCAGTATTTCAAAATACAAAATTGGGTTGGGTAGTTGGAGGTAGTTTAACATTTGGGAGACAAAACGATTATGAAACAGTGACAACTCTATCATTAAGAACGCTACATGAAGATGTGAAAGAATTTTGGAAATTAGAGGAAGTAACAAAAATAGAAAGGCATTATACACAGGATGAATTGGATTGTGAAAAGCTTTTTAAAGAAACTACTCAAAAACATAGTGATGGGCATTTTATGGTTCGTATACCATTTAACGAAAAGATGCAAGGATTAGGTGATTCTATTGGGATAGCAGAGCGAAGATTGGAGCAATTATCAAACAGATTAAATTAAAATAGAAAACTCAAAATCATGTATTACGACTTTCTGTCGGAATATGAAGATCAAGGTTACATGACTAGAGTTGAATATTCTAATTTAGCGAATTTCTTACCACATCATGGTGTTTTACGCGAAGATAGAGTAACGACAAAATTGCGTGTTGTTTTTAATGAATCAAGCAAAACTACAACTGGGTTATCTCTCAATGACGCACAGTTAGTAGGGCCAACACTGCAAAGGGACCTGTTTTCAATTTTATGCAACTTTCGTTTAAATAAATTTGCACTGACCGCTGATATTAAAGAAATGTATCGGTAAATCTGGATCCATCCGAATGATAGAAAATACCAGCAGATACTGTGGTTCAAAGACAACAAAATTGAGAAATTTGAACTAAACACTGTAACATACGGAACGGCTTCCTCTCCATTTTTGGCGATGCGATGTTTAATGGAAGTTGCGAATGAAGTTGAAAGATCGTATCCGATAGAGGTTAATATAATAAGACAGTCATTTTACATGGACGATTTGTTAACAGGAGCACAGACCAAAGAAGAATTAGAAATTAGAAAAACAAATATAGCGAAAATTTTTATGGATTCAGGATTTTACCTTTGCAAGTGGAAAAGTAATTATGATAAGTTTAAAGAAAATTCAGTTGCTAAAGAATTGATACTGCATGGACAACCGACCAAAACTCTGGGAATAATTTGGAATTACAAAGGAGACGTATTCAGTTATAGATTGAGCACGGAGGGCAACTCTGAAGAATGTTGGACTAAAAGAGTCATCTTATCATTTGTGGCAGGTTTATTTGACCCATTAGGTTTGATTGCGCCAGTTGTAATAAACTGCAAATTGTTTATTCAAGAACTTTGGGAGATACAACTAGATTGGGACGACCCAATTCCGAAAAACTTAGAATCAAAATGGATAAAACTGGAAGAGAATCTGAAGGACATCAACCAAATAGAAGTACCAAGATACATTGAATTGTCAAACAATCATGTTGAATTGCATGGATTTGCGGACTCTTCAGAACGCGCATACGGAGCATGTGTATACTTGAGAGTGATACTGAAGAATGGTCAAGTGAAAACAAATTTGATAGCAGCGAAATCAAGAGTAGCGCTCTTGCGTACCACAACTTTTCCAAGATTGGAACTGTGCGCAGCAGTTTTGCTGACTAAGTTAATAAAAAAGTTGGAATCCGGATTAAATGCTGAAATAGGCAAAAAGTTTTTATGGAGTGATTCATCAGTAACACTTTGTTGGATTACATCCTCACCTGCAAGATGGAACACATTTGTGGCCAATCGTTTGGCGGAAATCCAAAGAAATAGCGAAGTTGAAGACTGGGGGCATGTTCCGCCTGAAAACAATCCTGCCGATTTAATAACGCGAGGAGCAGATCCATCTTACTTAGCAAATTTGAAGTTATGGTGGAGCGGTCCTCAATGGTTGCAACAAGGAAATTTTATTAAACCAAGGGATAACTGTCCTGAGGAAGTTAACATCCCTGAAGGAAGAACTGTAATTTTGACGATTAATGAAGAATTCAATATCTTCAATAGATTCTCCAATTTTAATAAATTCTTACGTGTAATAGCTTATATGTACATATTTTATAATAATACCAGGAAATCAGAAAAAGATGTGGAATTTTTGACACTAAAGGAAAAAGAACAAGCATTAAATAGCGTGATAAAGTTTGCCCAGAGTCAATCTTTTTCATATGAAATCAAAGCGTTACGAAGAGAAGGTGAATTGAGAGTAGGTGGACGACTTAAACATTCGAATTTAGAATTTGATAACAAACATCAGATTATTTTACCGTACAAACACAGTTTGACTGAAATGATTGGTCGTTGGGAGCACGTCAGGACTGGTCACTGTGGTCCGCAGTCATTGTTATATAGTCTGGGGCAAAAATATTGGCCGGTAAGAGGAACGAGTTTAACAAAGAAAATTTTCAGAACATGCATGAATTGCTTTAAAGCTAAACCATCCATACCAAAAACATATATGGGTGAGTTGCCCGGGCAGCGCGTAAATATCAGTACACCATTTACTGTAGTAGGAATAGATTTCGCGGGACCTTTTCTGACAAAGGAAAAACGTGTAAGTAGTTTCCGATCAAGTAAATGCTATGTTTGTATTTTTGTTTGTTTTTGTATAAAGGCTGTCCACATTGAATTGGTAACCAGCTTAACAACAGAATGTTTCTTAAATTGTTTAAAGAGGTGTATCGCACGACGTGGAATTCCATTGGTCAGGCAATGGAAAAACATTTGTAGGTATGCGAATAATGAACTAAAAGAAATATTTGAATTAATAAAAAACAGTGCAAATGAAATAGATAATTATACTGCACAGCAAGGCATTTCTTGGCACTTCATTCCTCCTAGAACACCACATTTTGATGGATTATGAGAGAGCGGGTTGAAATCAATTAAAACCCATTTGAAACGAATCATAGGCGGGAATACTCTTACATATGAAAATTTTAACACATTGCTGACAGAGATTGAAGCAATTCTAAATTCAAGGCCCATTTCGCCTATGAGTGAAAATCCATTTGATCTGCAACCTCTTACACCGGGGCATTTCATCATAGGTCAACCATTGACAATATTGCCGGAACTAAATGTGCATTCTGTATCTACGATATCATCCTATAATCACAATCAACAAATGAAGCAGAGTTTTTGGACTAGGTGGAGCCAAAGATTCACAAACCTGACAGATATAACCTTCACAAATACTGAACACCAACTATTAAATAAAGGTCATAAATATGACTTGACACCACTCAAAAATCAAATCCACATAATCAATTCAGAGAGCTTTCAATTGAATTAGATGTCATGCTCCAAACTATCCCAAAGAACCCAATTTTAAAAACACAAATATCAAATTATATCATAGGACAAAAACAATTTCTGAATAGCACATCACAAACCATTACTAAAAATAAAGATACAACCACACTAAAATCCATTAAGAAGAAAATAGATGATAATAATAATGTCATCATCACATACGCAGATAAAAGTGCAGGATTAAGTATTTTACATAAATACAATTACATAGAAAATCCACTCAAATTTGCACAAGATAACAACTTCACCATGATAAAAAAAGATCCCATTAAGACATACGTATGTCACGAAACTCAAACGGAAACTTAACGAACACAAAGAAACAATAACAGATCTTTTTAACATACCAACAAATAGAAAATTAATTCCCATATCATACAGATCCTCACAACTAACATCTCAAATCAAATTACACAAGACAGATTACCCAGTAAGGCCAATTGTTGCCTTCACTTCTTCACCAGCTTATAATATAACAAAAATTCTAGCAAATACAATTCCTGAATGAATAGATTACAAATCAACATATTCCATAAAAAAACTCAGAATTAACAAATATCATCTCAAAATTAAAATTGGATGCTGTCTATAGTATAGTATATTTTGACATCTCCAATTTATATTCAAATGTCCCCATAAAGGAAATTTTGAATATTTTTGAAAATATATTTACGGCCACTAATCTTAATAAAAAACATATCAATAGTTTATTAGATTTATTAAATACTTCTTTAGAGCAAAACTTTTTCACATTTAATTCAACTGTTTATACACAAAATTTCCAGTTACCCATGGGTAATCCCATCTCACCCTTCCTTGCTAATTTGGTCATGAACTCAATTGACTCTCAGATCACAAAAATTGATTCACCTTTTTATTCGAGTATAATATGTTGGTATAGATATGTAGACGATGTGTTTTGTGCGTGGAAAGGCAATAAGGAAACTACATCAATTTTTAAATATCATCAACAATTTGCATTCGAATATGAATATCACCATGGAAATCGAACATGAAAATTTTTTACAACGATATTGGTCAACTACTACTCAACAATATTAAACGTTTTTCTCTGTGCATTTAGCATCTATGAAACTAGTACATAAACTAGACTCAGGTAAACAACAACTATTAATAACTTTATTCAATCTTTTATACCATACTATAACAACGCATAAAATGGATGTCTCGATGATTAAAAAAAACTAGTCCTTATAATTCGTGATTATTATACTTTGTCAGTTTGTTAAATATTAATGTCTGTTTTCTCTGTATTTTACAATTGATTTATACTGCGTATGTGTTTTATAATTCTGATTCTTGTTATACATCATAATTTTTTAACTATTGTAATCTCATTTGACTGTAATTTGACCTTCCAGCCCCCGATGATGGTTAAAGCTATATAGTCGAAACGCGTCGTTCGTCAATAAAAACCAATTAAAAACAGGAAATCTGTGTGAATTTTATTTCTAACAAATAATATAGAAAATGTTAAAGAATTAATAGAAAGGTCGCACCCTAATAAAAGTAAATTTTCAAGTACTAATCCTTCAATGGAACAGATGGGCCTTAAGTCAATGGCTAACGCCTTTAAAAAAAAAGAGGCATTTATTTTATATTTTTAAACTACTTAGAGTTGGCATTACGACTTTAGATAAATACTTTGTTGAGAAATCAAATGAAATTTTTACATATGCTAAAGTTTATAAACAAAAAGAAAATATACGTACAATATATTATTATGAATATTGTTCATTGGTGACATTTAAGTTAATAAATATCTCTGTTACTAAAGATAAACTACTAATTTTATTCAACAAATTAGCCAAATTTACTAATTAATAACTAGAACTATGTATATTATGTAAAAACACGACTACACAATTTACGTAAAATTGGTTGAACGTTTTATACATAAAAAAATTATTGTTGGTCACAGGTAACCAACGAATAATCAAGCAATCTTCTCCCAGTGTAAGTACACAGACATCCGTGCAGGTTTCTTTAAATAAATTAATTATAATACAAAGCACCACTTAATAAAACGCGTGAGGTTCCTCGCGTTTAATTAAAACACACCAAAGCATATAAGAGATGTTTACATGGTGCGCGTTGGTGGTCAATTAACCGGCGCAACACCTTCTCATTATAGTCGGTGCAATTACTTTCACCCAGAATGACCGGTATAAACAATGCGCCGCAAAAACGACCCTCGTTTATGGCGAACTATACAGGACCGACTTCTAGCGCCTTCTGCGAGAACTTTACGTCTGCTTTTGTAGTAAAAATGTTTGTTGATGTTGTGTGTTAAGACTTAATCTTATTTGTGTGATCAACGCATTAGAGGATAAGTTTTTATGGAGTTCGAGTACAGGTAGTTTGCTTTTAACTTAATGATAGTCGATCTTATTCTCAGATAGCGCTATTCGATCGATAAATTCCATAAGGTTCTTTACAATTTGTCGGACCCTGATTCTCAAATTGGCTCAATTTGGAGATTTTGGTATTAACAAAATTATTAAGCTACTAGACGGGAGCCCGATTTTTGCAAATCGGGTGATTCTAGAACGTGTGCGATTTTCAATTGGACTCCTCTAGCAAATTTTTTCTTAAGATTGTAAAGCTGAGGAATTGACCTGATCTTATATACTGTCACTATTACTGCCGACGTCTTCTCTTCATTATTGACGTCCTTTTTTTCTATGCCCCGTTTTAATTTACAAACTTGAAGAAATTGTTTTAAAATCAAATAACCCTAAGCAACACCAAATACTGTTTAACATTGT
>JAWQRP010004248.1:0-12147 GCA_033557875.1 Quadriops clusia | reverse complement strand
AGATTTTTTGCTGCAATATTGGTATCGTTGTACGCATAATCATTCTGGGGATTAGAATTAATAATAAAAGCACCTTGAAAACTATGTATTTTTAAAAGTTATGTGCCCTTGCGCGGAAACGAAATGTTACAGAGTAAAAAGTTATTGGGATGTTATTAAGCAGTGCAGAATTAATTTTAGGAAATTTCATTGCCCTAACTTGGTAAACAAACCCGTAATATTAAATAAATGAATTTCGGCCATCCGCCATTTTTTTTGCAGAAATATTTATACCGTTGTATGCAGAATTACTTGCTGATTTAAAATATGTAAAAAAAAATTCATCTTCATCATCACTTTTATGAATACAAGTGCGCTTGCGCAAAAACTATGCGCGGCAAAACAAAACACTACTAGCGTTTTTTGGAGCTCTTTAGGTGTTGAGTAAATCCTGAAAGTTTTATTGTTCTAAGTTTGTTAATAACGCTGTAATTTAAGTGGGTCGTCTTAGGTGGACCACCCTGTATTATATGTGTACATGAGACTTAAGGATCGTTTACATAGTGACAGTGTGTGCAACAGTTACTGTCGCGGCAGTACTTCCATGACAGTAAGGTTGGCAGTGATGATAGAGGGGTCTTTGCTGGACGAAATTTGCCCGTATGTCATGTTACCGAAGATTAGTTGGCTAGCCGATTAGTTTTTGCTGCATCACACGCTTAAATTTGTATCCAGTGTACGACTAATCGATATGAGCCGAGTGCTCTCGAAATCGTATGCTCCTGTTTATGTGATGATAGAAAATATCTCATTGAATTAAGAATAAGAAAAGAAACTACGTTATTTCATTATATGAAATCTAACGATATTCTAAAAGAGCGTTTAGAACACAAACTATAAAATTTGAAAAGCAATCCAATAAAATTATAAACAAACATTGGAAAACAAATATCAATTTAAAACATGAACAAAAAAATGAACAATCAAAGATAACAATAATAAACATAAGTATGTAATTAATTTAATTACGAGGAATAAATTCATGAATAAAAATATACCAAATAGTTTTTTTAATTGTTATTGAAAAAAATGTACGGTATACAAAACATAAATTTTATTCATACAGGACCTTACAAAATCTTGATAAATTTATAATGTTATATTTGGAACATCACATCTTGACTTTTTTTGGGGCCAAATTTTATGCATTTTAGTTTAAATGCAGGAACAGCTGGTTTAGCGCGATAACACTAACCAATGTTTTTCTTAAGAGGTTATATACAGTTAAAATTTTCAAATATATTTTTTTTATTATTTTATTTTCATAATATACATATATTTAAGTACACACACAGAAAATTTTTTGTCAATCCAGCGAGATACTCGAAGTTACACGTACATTTGTAATGGCATCTTATACTACATACATATATGGTACGTAAAGTGCTTTTAAAACTTTAAACGTGTTTTTCTCAAAACTGTTTTTTTAAAGTCGGTGAGCAAGTTTTCTCGGAAACGGCTGAACCGTCCAGTCTCAAATCTTAACACGAGCGTTTTAAGTATATTTTTTAGTAATTAATCAAAGGTTTTTTCTCACATAAATATTTTCCATTTTATAAACAATTTGAGACCTAAATGTTTGAAAAAAATAGATTTTTTGTCTTGAAAAGCCGCCATCCAGAGACATCTTGCTCACCGCAAGACGCTTCTTTTTAGAGCTGCCCCCGGAGATCAGCCATAGCATCTTTCAAAATAATTATTTTTACAAACAAATAATGTTAAAATATAGTTAAAAATTACCATAATATGCGTACCCTTAAAAATATATTACTATGATTAGCTGATTATCCAACTTGGCCAGTTGCTTAAAGAATGTAATGAAGTCGACTTTACAGAGTTTCTTATTTTTTCTTAGATTCGTTGATTTTAAAACAGAGGCAAAGAATTTCTATTTAAGTTTTAAGCACTAATACAATATTTTTTTCCTAGTCCAAACTATATTCGCCTTACTTTTATTCGATAGTATAAATTGCAACAAAAAGAAGTTAGCTAAATACTGTACGTAATTATTAGTTGAAAGTTTAGAAGCAATTGAGTAATTTGTAGAATTATAAAACGAATGTAAAAAAATAATATCGGTTCCAAAAAATTAAACCGGTGTTTATCAAAGAGTAAAACTGCACGTATTTGGTGACAGTGCAACGTTTAGGGTAATTAAATTTTACTTTTTAAAATGACTCAAAGAATGAATATCAATTTGACTTGCAACATCTTATAAAAAATACGATACAAGGAAAAATCATTAATTTTTTTTAAGTTAATTTTGTTAAGAAATTTTATTTAAATAATTTGTTATCATTATTTACTTGTAATTTTAGAACGTATACCCTTTAAACCCCTACATTTTTTATCCCCCGCGAATAAGGAGCTTTGACCGTTTAAACGGTTTCAATACGCGTGCCGTAAAAAGTTTCGTGATAAATCAGTTGATATTTTCCAACAATTCAGAATCCTGTGTAACTTGACGTAAAGGAATTTTCAAAGTGCACTCATTTAAATGTAGTAAATACATTACACTGATCCCTTGTACTTTTATTTAATTTTGGTGTATATAAAATATTCTATGTTAATGCATATAACTTGACTAATAAGAAATATTACTTCATGTAGCAAAAAGTAAATAAAATTACAAATAATGTAACTATTTCCTTAGACTCAGTGAATTAGTAGACTTTAAAAATTGCCTTTTGGAACATTATCCGAGCTTCGGGTTTCTAAGGAAACATCAGTTGATTATAGTTTGATACGTGACAATCATAAACAAGCGTATTACTAGTTCAACGATTTGCATTTATGTAATTTTAGCAGGCCTTAAATTCTGACGTTGGGTCGGCTTAACACGATGCGAGTTGTCGGAGACCTTCGGGTGTTGTCGCTCCGCGACTTTTATATTTGGACAGGCGCAATTGGTATTTCTTGAAATTCTCATTTATATATCCTACAGCTTATGCAACCTTTAACATTTCTAATGAAAAGAATGGGATGTGTTATCTGTTTATCTGTGCTACTAGTTTCACGCCATCATTGGCGCATCATTATTGTTTTATTTAATAGTCTACAATATTTGTTTAGATGGTTAGAAATAAGACTGTAATTAATTAACGCATACATTGTAACACACATCTAAAAAAATACCTTAAATAAAATTGTAGAATATCGTCCCCAAATGCCTTAAACTCAGAGTACGATAGACTGTGAATGCTCTGACCCTGTGACATTTAATATTAATCTAGGTGTACATGCAAACATTCTACCATGTACTCATGTTCGTCTCATCATATCACATACTCTTACTGTATACACAGAATAATCTAATATGTATATCATTTATTAATTTAATAATATTTATAGTAATTAAAATTTGCAATACATATTTCAATCAGAAATGCAGATATTCCTTGAATATTAGATTCAAAACGAACATATTGCCCTTTTGTACGATTTTTCAGCACTGGTACATTTTAGAACAAACTTCGTTCAGCAACATGTTCACCTCGTTCATTGAGTTTTTGTCCTGTTTCTAAACTCTACCGTTCTTATCGTAGACTATAAACTTGATCAGCATTAGCTTGATAGTTTCTTTGACAATTTATTTCGTCAATTTTTGATCACAGGCACTTGCTTCTTTGGCTTTTAATACACGTTTGGTGCCTATTTAGGCCCCACTAGGGCTCTAATACGCCTAACTCGGAAATTGAAACGTCAGATTACCGATTTTTAGATTCAAATTTGTCTATACAGTGTGTACCCGCGCCATGTCCACACGATTGTTGATGCAAGAAGTTAAATTCTATATTACAAAAACACAGTGATGTTCTTTAAAATGCGATTTTTTCATACTGAAGCAATCATCAGCCCACCCACTATAGATCGACTTTATTTAATATGAGAATCCCCGACGTACGTTACAACGGTAATTATGTTTGTTGATTATTAACCCACGGTCGTTGTCTTTGGCGTAATACTCTAATTGATAATTGGTGGACCATTTCATTGTGGGTGTAGTAACATCGTTCTTTGAATTAAATGCAAATTCGTTTAATAAATTTATTTCACTTTGAACTCTGATAAATAAGGAAATAGGGGCGAATTAAATACATCAAAATGGCAGAAGCAGGTTTAATACCTTTATTGTAAACAACTTTAGCAGTGCAAAATTAACAACACCTGAGATCATATGAATTTTGGGCAATTTTGGTGGCATTAGACAAGTTTGGATAGCTGAACAAGATGATAAACGAATACAATATGTAACACAATAATGAATATAGACGAATAGAAGTGACATTTGCTGATAATAAAGAAATTAGAATATTTAACACAAGCAAATAAATGTAACATTTAAAAAGAATACAATAAGAGGCATCTCGCCATTCAGTACCTGCTCAGCAAGACCTACGTAATTACTCGCTAGCCGTGGATTCTGACCACCGTTTATTTGGACAAGTTGTAATGGGGTAAAAATAAAGAAATTAGCTATGCACGACTCTAACATTTGGACCGCGAACTTTAATGGAACTTTAGTAATAGACACCTGGGGGTGCCAATGCCCCTTATACAGCATTGTTTTCTCCTCGAAGATCGCGCAACGTCGAAGGTACGCCAACGCTTCCTTGGTGATCTCCTGCGAGTTTATAACGACGCAGCTAAGAACGACATAAGAGACTCTAAGAGGAAGACGCTATCGAGTGTACACGTGGAGTAATAAAGGACGCTCCCATACTAAGCGGCGTAGACCATGGTGCGGTACCTCTCGCTTAAGACCAAAGATGAATCATCCTTAATCATGCGCGAGCATACCCTTAGTAACGGTTACTTCTATCGTTCGATAGCCCTCGACCTTACCAATGCAAAAGACTAGCAATATTACTTTACGATCATTTTAAACTCAAATAACTAACGGACAAAACTCTCTCAAAAAACAAAATAGAATAAAAATATTTTAATATTTTTTGTTTAAGAAAATTTACATTAAATTTAATAGTAATTATTCTTAATTGAAAAATAGGATTTGTTATTTTCTTGTTTTTAAATCAAAACATTGACCTTATAAAGAAGTAAACGTTCTTTTGTAAGGGAAGAACTCTAGTTGAGTTTATTAAAAAACGAACGCCAAAATTATTAGATGTCTTAATTTTTTGAAAAATATTTTTATTACACGTTCTATTGCTTATAAAGCTTCTTTGTGGATTTAATTGAATTCTGTACATTCTATAATACAAAGTAGATAATCTGTAAAATTCTTAAATCTATCAAATAAAAGATAAATCATGTAATGCATTAAGTAGTAACAGTGAGTATAGGAACATCATGACATTCCTATACTCACTGGTAGTAGTGTAAGTGGGCTTGAGAAAAACTTGTTCAAATTGATTTATATTATAAAAGTACGTGCACATAAGACTTCCCATAAAAATTTATCGCAAATTTAATCCTTCCCGGACTTTTTCCCCAATCCTGTCGTGTTTCAATGTAGGCGGCTAATCCAAGACCACGTGTCAATTACAAGGAGACGGTCCTGGCCCGCTCCCTCTCCTCTCTCTCTCGCCCGCAGAGCCTCGCAGTCTGCCACCAGAGCATTAGAGCGGCCCTCTCCCTTCCGTCCTCCCGCCAGAGGGAGCAGGATCCTGGCTCTCGGTTTCGTCCTGCGCCTTGCGCTCTGCAGGATGTGGAGCGCCGGATGCTGGGTCCGAGACGAGATCCCGGCCTGATGCCTGCAGTGAGGGTAGAGCAGCCGGACCGTTTGGCAGCCTCAACGATTTTCAAAAGCTGGCGCGGGTTTTTTGACAGCTCGGTTTGTTTGCCCCTTGAGGACCGCAGAGTGACGTTTGTTGGGACTGTGACTCCTGTTTGAAAGGCTCCCGCTTTTGACTCTCAGGTAAGCGAAGTTTAAATGGTTTTATCGGCGATTTTGGTTGTTTTTATGGGAGATTTTTGCTGTTTTTATGGGCAACTCTTGCAGATTTTAAGGGCGATTTTGGATGATTTTAATGTGCGATTTTGACTGTTTTATCGAACGGGCTTTATTTGGCACACTTAATGTACGTGCTGGTTTGTAGGGCGAACAATATAGGTACATAATTCGGAACTTAAATAAAAAACAAATACTTGAGTATACCTACACTTGCTAATGCAAAATAGAAATATTTGTATTTGCGCGACCTTATCTTTACTAATATTCCAATATCTTTATTATAATTATTTATTTGCTCCTCAATTATATTCATTATTATTCATTAGTATACGTAGTTATCTAATGTATGTTATTATTCGGAGAGGTCGAGATACTAATGTTTATTCCGAACTAAAACTGTGATCACGTATAAAAACTTGCTCAATAATTTAATGTCACACTATAGATAAAGGAATGTCAAGTTCGGGCGCACTAAATTATCCCGTTGCAGCGTGTGCACATAAATCATAGAATTGATTTACCGGCAGGTAAATTGATGGCCAGTGTAAGTACTTCTGTACATTCGATATGATGATTTAATGGAGCACACATGCACATCATATGCGAGATAACGTAAAGTAAGTCCTTAGCCAACTCTAGTTACTAAAACTAACTCCAAACCCTACCTGAAATCAGAATCAAACTAATTGTAGTGTGTATCATGTGCATAAGGTAGACAGATGGTTATATCCTCGTAGTACAATTATCTAGCTAGTGGCATGGCATTAATTGTCTCTGCGTAGCACTTCTGAGTTAGGTCATGACCATTTCTCACCCAGAAGCTGCTTGGTAAAATTTATGAACGTACATATCCTTCGGGTAGGGCTACAGTCATTAAATAATAATGTAATCATTAAATAATTAAATAATCATTAAATAAATAAAGTAATACAGGATGCTCATTAAGCCAATTCATGAAACGATGGTGCGCCTCCGCCAATTGTGCATGTATAGGGAAGTAAATGTATAATTTTCAGATGAAGCGCTCATCGTAAAGTACCTTTAAAGGGTATCGTATTTGGTGCGCAGTTCCCTCCATTAAACACCGTTGCCTTCCTCGCAAGAAACTGAGCGCTAATTGAAATTGATGATCGTACCTGATGTTTGCATACATTACCGGGCAACATAACAGCCATATGCGAACACTATCCGTCAATTTTCAACTTTATTGCAACTAGTTCCGTAACTTTTCTACGCTTTGTTTAAAAATGGATTCGGTTTTCCGCATTATTACATTATCTGTGCGCAATATTCAGTTACACTAAACTTTCCTAATCCTCTAGGTATACCTATAATGTAACCAAATTTTCCTTTTAAATTCAGTTTTTTTATCATGTACAACATAGATATAATAAAAGGTTTTTTTTTCGCATATACCCAGCATCACAGTGATAAATCCAGTTATACATATTGAGTGATAAGGCGAAGTTTACAAGTATAGGAAGCTGAGCGTCCCCGCGGTGATTTCTCATCATTTGCGGGTATTTTAAAGTTTAAAACTCCATCGCCTTCGGCTTCTTGCAGCGCCAGCCAGCGAATTATGTGCAATCTTCGCTGGCGGCACCTAACGTGAGGAATAATGCAAGGCCACTTTAAACTTCTGTATCACACGTGTACTGGAATAACCATAACTTACTAATAGTTCCTCCGCTGCGCGAACTTTTAACTGTTATTACTCCATCTTTACCTTGGCAGGCGCTTCCTCGTCAAACGTGGGTACATATGCGCTTTTCGCATCTGCGAGGCGGACTTTAAAGAAACTATCTTCAATGTGTTATAAGCAGTTAGGTGTAAATGTGGATGGCTAGACGAGGTAGTCGAGGAAACTGCAGCCTGCGCTAAGCATAAAAATGAATGTGTTTCAGTACGCGAGGTGCGCCGGATATTAGCCAATGAAGCGAAATGAAGCTAGTTGATGGCAAATTGTAACAAACTCACTTCCTCGTGTATTTTGTTTGTTGAAGGGGCTTTATTGCCTAGAACATTGGCATCATGACATCATTCTAGAATTATTTTGAAACTATTTTAATGTATTATTTAATGACACTTATGTTTCAATCGTCAATATTTACTCATTCAACCCATGTAATAGATTATAAGCGTCGTTTTCTATGTATAACCACTTGCTTGAACATCTAGTGTAGTTATACCAGAATTATTACTATATTGATTCAAACAATTCACACAGTATTTTTTATGTTTACCTCCACTCTAGCACAAATAGTTTAGGATTAAGTAGAGAAGTGCAAAGTTCTCCAGGTCAGAATATTATATATTGAAATGGTAGAAATAAAATTTCTGGTACCTTCCTGACAAAGTTTTTTAAATTTATCACAAGGCTACCGGTTTCGCCACAGTTCTATGGCATCATCAGGCCTTTGAAGTCTCTAATCACCTCCTATCATGTTCACATTAACTCTGTAAGAAATTTCCATTTTTATCCACTATCTGAGTCTAATTTTATTCTATACTTTCTTTGTGGTTCAACAAATTCAAATCTTGGACATACACACGAAAATACAATTTGGGTTAACTACTACCTTATAATAAAATTTTATTATAAAGCAGTAGTTAGCCTGAATTGTATTGTCGTGTGTATGTCCAAGATTTTAATTTGTTGAATCACAAAGAAAGTACAGAATAAAATTAGACTCAGATAGTGGATAAAAATGGAAATTTCTTACAGAGTTAATGTGAACATAATAGGAGATGATTAGAGACTACAAAGCCCTGATGATACCATAGAACTGTGGCGAAACCGGTAGCCTTGTGATAAATTAAAAAAAGTTTGTCAGGAAGTTACCAGAAATTTTATTTCTACAATTTCAATATTATGCCGAGACTTTATCTTTCTTCTTTACAAAAAAAAACTTAAAATTCCGTCAATTTTGTTTTTCCCTTTTCCCAGACAATTTTATAAAAAGATCAAGGAACATCCTATTTTATGAATACCTATACCAATTTCTGTCTGGGCGATTTTAGACGATTTTCGTAAATTGAAAAAATGACAATTAATATACAGTATACTCCCTCTTATCCGCGCACCTCGGGACCGGAGGCTCGCCGGATAAGCGAATCGCCGGTTAAAATGAAAATTATATATTAATGGAGATATAAACATTTATTGCGCTTTTGTAGTTACAATATGCATAAGAAAAAATGTATGTATTTATACAGTGAAATAAATAAAATATGAAAAAATTAGATATAAGCAATTACGTGTTAACAAAATTAAGTTCAATCTTTATTTCTGTTTATTTTGTAACAAAAATCAGTTATTTTGGTTTGGTGTTTGACGTTAAGCATCTTTTTGAATGCTAGGTCCCTCCATTTATTCAACAACA
This sequence comes from Quadriops clusia, assembly GCA_033557875.1. Classification (NCBI taxonomy): domain Eukaryota; kingdom Metazoa; phylum Arthropoda; class Insecta; order Coleoptera; family Hydrophilidae; genus Quadriops; species Quadriops clusia. The sequence continues at coordinate 2,811 of JAWQRP010004248.1, read as the reverse complement.
TAATGTCTAATACCGACGCCTCGTCCTGCTGCTCAATGTATTGCATTGCAGCTTCTAAGGCTATTTTGCCCGATTCTTGACTCATTTTGTCATCATTTACAACCAATGAGGGGACCTCGTTACCACTCTCACTAGTATCCGCTAATACATGGGCGATAATTTGATCATCTGTTAATTCTTGGCTTTGAACCTCCTCAGACGTTTCACTAAGCCACTCTACAATATCATGGTTTGTGTAGCCGTACTTTTCTATCAATGTATTAATTGTTGAACCGTCTGCAACGTGAAAAAATCTTTAGTTCATAATAATTTAAAATGTAGAACGAACATAGCAGAGCTGCTAATTTATCAAAAGTTCGAATTGCAGACGTCTGGCTAAAATTAAGTTTCTAGTGGCAAAAAATATTGTCTTACCGTCTTCCGTTGCTTCTGGTTCATCGTTTGAATTAGCGTTTTCAATGTCAGGCCAAATTTTTCTTCATGAACGTATAAATGTTTGAAAAGGCATTTCATTATAGACCTGAGCTAACATATAAATTACATCTTTAACATTTATTTTTTTACCGTCTCAATAAGTGAGTCATTTTTCGTTTTTTCCAAAATTTCCCATAAAAGTATTTTTTTATACTGCCTTTTCAGACTCTCAATAACCCTTTGATCCATTGGCTGGATCAATGCTGATACGTTTGGTGGCAAATATATTACTTTTATAACATCACTGGTAAGTTCACTAACACTGGGATGCGACGGAGCATTGTCCAAAATGACGATTGCCTTTTCAGGTATATTATGCTCTTTTAAATATTTTTTAACGGCAGGAACAAATTCTAAATGAAACCAGTCTTTAAATAATTTTGCACTCACCCAAGCAGATTTTTGTGCCTTATAATATACAGGCAATGCTGATAAATTTATATTTTTAAAGGCACAAGGTTTAACTGATTTGCCTATTACAAAAAGAGGTAATTTGTGTGTACCAGTTGCATTTGTACAAATCGCAACTGTTAATTTTCTTTAAATCCGGAAACAGGCCCCTCAGAATCACTAGCTAATGTATTTCTGGGTAATTGTTTAAAATTAAGACCGGTTTCGTCAGTATTGTAAAGTTGTTCCGGTCTAAATCCTTCTTGACTCAGCAATTCTAAAAAAGTTGAGAAGTCATTTGGTGCTGTATGATCTGCTGATAATTTTTCGCCACAAACTTGAAGTCCACGAACACCGTGCTGTGCTTTCCATCGTGTAAGCCAGCCGTCACTTGCCTCGAAAGAGGCGGTTTCAGGCATTTTTGAGTTTAGCTGACGAGCCTTTTCTTTTTAAAAAGAAGTCCGCTAATTGGTGTTCCCTTACTGCGTTCTTGAGAGAACCAAATCCAAAGAGCGTCATCGAGCCACTCTAGCTTTGGTTTTTTAACGTATGCCTACGACTTAAAACTTTTTCAGTTTGGATTGTCATTGAATAATTTGTTAATTTATTTTTGTCTCTTCGCCAATCTCTGACTGTTGATTCTCCAACTCCTAATTCGTTGGCAATACTTTTAATTGATTCTCCTTTCTCTAACCTCTGTATAGCTTTTAGTTTCATTTCAATACTCACTACTTTTCGTTTTCGTTTACACGCGTCTATGATGAACTGCACGGTAGAAATGTTGGTCACTAACTGGATGTGAGTACATATTTTGATATTTACGGCTACTTGCATAAAAAGTTTTAAAAGAAGTACCAACTGCATCAATAAGACACCTGCATATCTGTACATTCATAGGAAATGGTTTTTGTAATCATCAGCGCATGGGTTTGTGTACAAACCAAAAGACAGGTTATGTGCAGTCCAGATGCACGGTAACTATTGCGGGCACGGATAAACCGACGCGCGGTTAATGCGACGCCGGATAACAGGGAGTATACTGTAATATGAAGGCACGAGGGAATTTCACACATACAAATTCAATGAAATTTCTGGTTTTCTATCTCAATTGCAGCGTAACCAAATAAAGAAAAAATGTATTTAATACGGATCAATTGTAGTTACATAAGATAAAAAAATCCAACCCTGTTAACTGAATAATTGCTTATTATTTGTTTTGTGCAGTTTAAAATTCCAATATTTAAACTTGAATCTTTTGCCCCAATGCCCGAGTTTATCTACTTCATACAAATGCGTTCATGCCACTGTGGCGCCAGAGCAATTAGAACCTCCCTTGGAAAATCCACCAACTAGGATCATTATCCTTCCACATAGCCTTCCTATTCTGATCCCATGCAAAGTGTTACGGTTATCTGATCATTTGAAGAGAGGGAGAGATTTCGCGTGACGGTTTCTTTCGTGTAATTTAACCGTGAGATAACGAAAGCAGAGATAGCATCTCACTCGAACGTTTGGGCGAACGTGTGGTTTTATAATGAGGGTAATGAAGGATGATGACTCCTCACTTACTTGCGCTTTCGTTTCTGTAAAGTCTATACGCCCTTAAACTTCATTAACTTGGTGAAAAAACCCCAAATATGTAGAATGATTAGAATTTTAAAACATAATGATATTCTAATTAGGTAGATAGCCTTATATTCATTTTTATCGGTACTAGTTTTAATCAATTATTGTATAATATCAAAATAAGTACTGTGACAGTACAGAAAACCGACAAATATTGAGAATTAAATTAAGAAGAATATTATGTGGCTCGTGACGTTTTAGGCTTGTGATCGTCTATGGTTAGGACACCTACTTGTTGTGTTTGTATATCGTAGTTGCCCAGATAAGGCATGAAAGGAGCATGTTTTCATAAACTGAAGGTAGCAAAGTTTCTTGAGTCTG
>JAWQRP010004247.1:0-12150 GCA_033557875.1 Quadriops clusia | reverse complement strand
ATTTCGCCAGCCGGCGCAACCGGGATTGCATTTGATTGGCCAATCTCCTACTCCTTCTCGGAATCGCCGAAAAAAACTGCTTACACTTTTCGTGTCTATAAGCTTGCATTTGTCCTCTCCCTTCTCTCTATATATTATTAAACCTCCTTGGGATTAAACTTCAAAGAAAATTAATACACTCTTTAATTTATTTCATAATTTAATTGAATTAATAATTTAATTGATTTAATAATTTAATTGAATTAACAATTCAATTAAACTATTAATAATTCAATTAAATGAATAATTTAATTGATTTAATAATCACGGCTTCGTCCAGGGAGCGCTGTCGCTTCATCATATTTTGTTTCTTCTTATACAGGATTAAAGGATCCTGGCAGCAATAAATATTAATGCTTTGAATAATTTAGGCCGCGCCTGGCTTCCGAGTTAAGCAATATTAATACGCTTATAAATGGATAAGCAGCCTTTTGAAAAGCACTCCTAACTTATTTACCGGAATTTCCTTGGCGATTTTCTATCAGATCATTACGTTATGAATCTGGGCAGTTGAATCCTCGTTTAAAGTATAAGTAGGTAGTACAGGGTGTTTAAATAAAACATGTTTATAAAAAATTCAAAATTCATAGCGCCTCTTTGAAATAGCACATTACTAATGTCTAATGTCAGTGTTTATACATTTTTGTTATACACATTTTTCTCATTTACTATTAGTTCAACATTTTTCTTATTTATATTTTGCTATATACATTTTCTTATTTACATTTTGTTATATACATTTTTCTTAATAACCTCTTGTTATATACATCTTTCTTAATTACATTTCGTTACATCCATCTTTCTTGTATATCCTTTTGCTATTTACAAGTTTGCCCCATAACTATCAATAATCAAAAGGAAAACTGGCCAGTTAATTTATTTTCTGGCGACCTGTATCGGATCTCAGAGGCAGCTCGACGGGTTTTTGAATATGGAATCGCGATGAAATATACATCGCGCATTCGGTTATCAAGCAGAATGTGGAATGAGTACATTTCTGAGTTGATGGCTCTTCGCGTTCCAGCCTTCTGATGGCTGGCGCTCGCGTCTCAACTCAATGCTTCTCCTTTTAATAGTTCACCTTTTGAAGGTTCGCTCGCCGATCTAGAGGCCTCTTCAAGTTTCAGGTTAATTTACCTGGAATTAAATTTAATTCGCCTGTTCCTCAGGTTTACGTTTCCACAAGATGTACTTATAAATGCTGTGTGTTCTATATTTGGAGAACTGCTTGCTGAATGATATAGTTTCAGCATTGGCAATTTCCACTGTAAAGGATTTTAAGAGCTTTAGACTCGGAAATATAGGTACTTAAATTTTCTTGCAAAACTATTCTGGGTGACTGCAAACTAACCGCATAAATTAAAATGGGTGAATGTATGTGATTTTAGAAATTTGTTTCATTTTGAAAAATGTTTTAATTTTGAAAAATATTTTAATTTTGAAAAATGTTTTCATTTTCAAAAATCTTTTCATTTTCAAAAATCTTTTCATTTTCAAAAATGTTTTCATTTTAAAAAATGCACATCAATTTATAAAAGCAAATGAACTTGTGTTCCAACAAATAACAAAGTAACGTTCGAGCACAAAATTTGTAGCTCATCCTTCGAGGCACATAAATAATGTTCCAGAACGTTATTGCTCTCCTAGATAGTGTCAGAAATCGTCGCTGCTCCCAATCGAAGAAAAGTCCTCCTCTACGTCGCATTCTCAACATAGTCAAATGGATTCCACTTTTCAATTATCTCTACGTGAATCCTGATCAAAAGCGCTCTCATCAGGAATTTTACGATTTAAAAAGGATTTTTGCGTTAACGTGCTGCTGTGCCGGCGCGAGCAGATTGCTTCATGAATTTATTATTCCTGTATACCTGGGAGAATGCACTAGTACCGAACAGCTTTGTTTCTCTGCACCGAGAACAAATACACTCATGCATTTACAAATCCTCCATTATATTGTGAATTATCTAGAGAGGCAGAATATATATTTACATTTAGGTATATTGTATATAATAGGTACCTATATTTTAGGTCTTTGTATTGTATTATAGATGCATATATTATAAATATGTACTATTTGTTGCTCTTTAAATGTCACAGATCTGTGGGGTTATTCTCATCAGGCGACTCACAGGCGACTGTGCGAGATGTGAGTGAAATTGCGAACAGTCGCCTAAATTCCTATTCCCATTCATGACAGAAACCGAACATGTGAGTAGGCGACTCGCATCTCGAACGGTCGGCTAAATTTGGTATTCTCATCGATTGTTTTCGTACGTCAGGCGACGCGCCTATTGGCTTTTTTCATGCGGGCGACTCGAATGCGTACGGAAACGTACGCTAGATGAGAATATGATTTTGGACGCGTATTCGTAATCGCCTAGGCGACTCGCACGCCCGCCAGTCACTTGTCGCCCGGAGATGAGAATAACCCTCCTGGAACTACACATATAGTCGTTCCAATACAGCAATAGTCTAGCGCGCTTCGGCTGGAAGTACCTGACCAGACGTTAAAGGGAGAGGTTGCGTCTGGGTTTTACAAAAATAAAGAAGGCACGAGATTGCATCTTCGTCGCACAGTTGGTAATGCCTTTTAGAAGTATGTAATAGCAATCAAGGTTTGTCGTTCTTGTATAGCGCGCTGGTATGAGTTTCATCGAATGCCCTTTAAGTTTTTTTTATTCCACATTACATTATATTTCCTATTTATTCGTCTACGTATATGAATAACTTTATTTCCCTCTCAGTACGTCTCACATATGATTCCCACAACTAATGCACACTTACATTATTATACCCCAATACAAAATTCTCATTATTTTCTGAAAACACCTCGTATATGTACTTACGTATTATGTTTGTTGGCGCGTACACATCGGGGTAATACCTGCATACGCATATACACGTAATATGGAGTAATTAACCTGTTTACCGGTTGCCATTTAAAATGCAAATTGGAACGAACTCTCCTGGTACCAACTGACATAGTTATAAAATTCTAAATTTAACGAAACTGCGTTCGCGCTCGGGACGGCCGTTTTATTGTTACGTGACGAAAATTTTCATTGATTTTACTGGCTAATTACAGCGGTTCGAATACGTGCCCGAATAAAATATGCACGGACCGGGCATCGCCTCTAATGGGCCCACATTATCGGTCATTAATATCAAGGATGGGCTATATTTAATTACACTTTGCAATTTGAAAATAATAATGGATTGTTGTAATTATAATAAGTCGTAATTATAATAAGTCGTAATTATAATAACTCATAATTATGAATACAAAGTAATAATGCAATAATAATATAGATACAATATTGTATAATAATTTAGGTATACACACATAAAAATTGGTACTAGCATTACATCAAACATATATAAAATTAAATCAAGCATATCATTTCAAGTATACTGGTATGGTTAATAGGAGTGATCATTTTTATGTATGTACTTACTTATAATAATGTTTACATTTAGGAATAATCGATACTTAATATGAAATAATAGAAATTAAAAATCCCACACTAAGGCATTAACTAAAAAAATTACTCCTACTACCCACCCACCCACATGATCATAGTACACAAAGGATGTAGCTATAATTCGCAAAAGTAGGAAGAAAACAGCGATGCATTCAGCGAACGTGCAATATCCAAATCGGCCAAGTTCATCGACTCACGGTTAATTTTAAATCGGACACTTAGCCGCTCCGTTCCGCATTTATTTAGCTTATAGTCTTAGCAGTGAAACTACGTGGAGGATCGTATCCGAGGCATCAATCGAATAAATTAACATTATGTTCATGCGAATGCGACCAGCCCGCTCTTGGAAGAGCTGGGAAGGCAGCAACATAAACAATTCAGAGCCTCAGACCTCCAACGCGGAATTAATGCTTTTTGCATTAGTCACCTTTCTGTTTCATTTTTTGCTGCCGCGAGCTTATGATGGTACAGTTGGGAGCAAATCAAATGCTGGGGGTTTCATGAAATTACTCAAAATTCTACAGGGTTATTTGTATAAATATGTACTGGGTGACTGCGAATTAATAGCATTTTTTTGCCTTTACCCAAATTTGAAGATATTCATTTGCTGTCACCCAGTATATATATTGTGAAGTTTGGGGGAAGTTTGGCCAAAATTACCTGCGATCGTCTAGCATTTGGTAGGAACCCTTTTTCGTTGTTTTCGTAGCATCCCAGAATTCGTAGGCAAAAATCACGTCAAAGAAAATTAACACCATTAAGGTGAGAACTGTTATTGAGAGGAAACAAAGCGAAAATTGAATGAAGAATGAAATCAATTGAAATGTCAAGTCGTTCATGCGTCTGTTTGTGTGAGTGATTTGGGGTGATGACTGTAACTGCTTTTAACTTCCTTATTTGAATGAATTAATGCTTTGGAAAGTTCTGTTACTAAGAAAGCCCTCTTTCACTCTGAACCGCCCCCACGCTCTGAAATCGTCATCTGGGGCTACCCCCCAGTGACTCTGATCGACCGCCTTCTACCGGAGACCTCGGATGAATGAATCTTGAAACCAACTTTCAGTGACTGCCCGCCCGATCGACTCGCCCACTCGCTCGTCTCTTCATGACTGTCAACTCTGTCCCCAGGGACTCTCCTCCACTGGCTGTCCGCAAGGAGGCTGCTCACGATCAACGCCTATGCCGTCAATGACTGACTGGTTTTCTTTTGTCCAATCAGAGTTACTCCGGCGACCTACCCCCTCGGAAGAGCAACCAACCACCGTTTAGCATCTGTCCCTTGGCGACCAATCCGGCAGCTTTGGTTTCCTTATTCGACCACGCCCTCTCACGTCGGTACTTTCATTTTTTTAACTATCGAACGTTGGTACCCCTGTAGCTTCTTGACAACCTTGCTGAGGTTTGGCCCAAGTCTGGCGAACACCTGTTTCTCATTAGAGCGACCTTGGCTGTTTCCGCCTCCCCGAGATGTTCTTTTGAATAGCACCTTTGCCGGCACAATGCTTTGTTGTTTGACCTGGCGCTCGCCTTTTGTTTGGCCAACTTGACACGGGGAAATATTTTCCAGTTTTATTTTGAAAACATCTGGCGCTGGCAAACCTCCTTTTTGATAAGACCCTCATTTGTATGAATTGCGTAACCTATCTTCATACCTTCACAATATATATAATATACATAATATATAATTTATGGTACTAAATAAACCAATTCATCTACTTTTACTAAACATATAAATTATTCATCACAAGTGCAACTAAATTGATATTGATAAAACAGGTGTAATAGCCTTGATTAAATTGATAAATCTATGTATAGCAATTCGTGTATATTTATCGTACTTAAATAAATATCGGCACATATCGTTGGATTTTTTTTATCTAAAGCTCGTCATTAGATTGTTTTTTTTTGGGTAACATCTGCTGCACTAAAAATGTAATCGATAATCAGTTAGCTTCTTCTGTTTAATCCGTCGCTTTATACTCTAAGTATAAAAAATATTTATTTCTAGTTATAACAGAACGAAAAAAGATCTAATTATAAATATAATATTTTTGTCACAAAAAAATACATCCTATATACTCGATTGAATAATATGTATACTAAATCTTTATTTTCTCTTTTTTTTGTTTCAGGTAAGTCTTCCCATCAGTTTCAATCGTAACGATCTGTGAGTGATATCTTACAAGAAAACGTCTTATTTTAAAATCGATGCTACATCGATCAGGAATCGAGGAAAATGTGAGGAAACGTATGTAGGCCAGTGGCGCCCCCTCGGGACTTCCATCAGCTCCGAAATTCTCGGTCACGTTCCTGAGTGAAACTGTTTATTGAATTTAAAAACGCATTACTCCGACACGTTTAATTAAAACTTTATAGGCTGGGCCCCGTGTCGTTAATAATAAACAAACCGTTAACATTGGGGAAAATAGGCGAAACGTGTCCTGAATCGCATGAGGCTCTAAAGTGCGAATCTTGAGCGTTATGACCTCCTTTATAAACATCAATCAATACATATTTAGGGAAGGTTTTTAAAGTTTTCAGAGAATTTGTAACATAAGGTTCTATCAGTGATGGTTAAATGGTCGAAGAGGTAATTAGGAAGTAATGAGGAGATGATAAAATTAGTAGATGATGAAATGAAGAGATGATGAAATGAAGAGATGATGAAACGAAGAGATGATGAAACGAAGAGAGAACGAAACGAAGAAATGACGAAACTGAGAGATGATGACATGAATAGATGATGACGTGAATAGATTATAAAATGAAGAGATGATGAAATGAATAGATGATGACGTGAATAGATTATGAAATGAAGAGATGATGAAATGAATAGATGATGACGTGAATAGATTATGAAATGAAGAGATGATGAAATGAATAGATGATGACGTGAATAGATTATGAAATGAATAGATGATGACGTGAATAGAGTATTAAATGAAGAGAAGATGAAATGAATGGATGATGACGTGAATAGATTTTGAAATGAAGAGATGATGAAATGAATAGATAATGAAATGAAAAATGATGAAATGAATAAATGATGAAATGAAGAAATAATGAAACGAAGAGAGGACGAAACGAATAAATGACGAAACTGAGAGATGATGCCATAAATCAAACTTGAAATGAAGAGATGATGACATAAAGAAATGATGAAATGAATTACTGATTTAATGAAGAGATGATGAAATGAATAAATGTTGGAATGAATAGATGATCAAATGAATAAATGATGAAATGAATAGATGATGAAATGAATAGATGATGAAATGAATAGATGATGAAATGAATAAATGATGACATGAATAGATGATGAAATGAATAAATGATGAAATGACGAGATGATGAAATGATAAAATGGATAGATGATGGAACGAACAGATGATGAATTAATGGAAAAATGATAAAATAATCAGGACATGAGGAAATGATGGGGAGGCGACGAGGACATGATAAAGAAGAGAACACACCCGCTAGTATCCAACACCAAAGGGATAGCATTTTCCCATTAGTATTCAGAGGTAGCACATCGAAACCCGATAAAATCTCAATCTCAGTCGGGAGCCGTAAAAACGGAAATAATAAGAAGTGGATTAAGGTGGGAAAGTTGGGATTAACATAAATTTAATACAAGAACTTGTCTTGGGCGGGTTTGGGGTCGAAGGGTTAAGCGGGTGGCTCATCGAAGACTTGTTCAGCGTTTTTCCGAATTACAGACACCTTTGAGAAGAGCTCTTTTTCAGAAAATGTATTAGTAGAACATGGAATGAAAGGGAAACTAATTTAGGGAAGCCCTGTTAGTGCCTCTGTGGCCGCAATAAAAGGCTGGGTTTTTTATTTTCTTGTTGTTGGCTGCACTGGCGGGATTAGTTCTCTCTCAGTTTGGGTTTGTTTGCTTCCACCATTAGAACTTTGTTAGATATATGGCTGGGGAAATTTTTTGTTAAACGTATTAAAACTACTCTTCCTGGTTAATACGAGATTTGTTCTATTAGATAGATGTTAGTTATCATTTTATTATTATCATTATTATTATTATTATCATTATTATTATTATTATTATTATTATTATTATTATTATTATTATTACTACTACTACTATTTTATTGATATTAGCGAGAAGTTACTCCTCCAGAATTTAATATTGCGGTACTCTTCGAGCGGGACTCGTTTCACGAGTCAAAGAACAAAGTCATTAAATGCGCCGGGATAATTACACAAAAGTTGCTATGACGTGCAACTACATTTCACTTTGTAGCGAGTTCATCAAGGCGGCCGTGCATTCCTCTCTGCGCCCTGTAATCATAGGGGAAGTGTCTGTGTATACGTACACATCATTTACGGGCGAGAAAGTTACTCACCTCTGCGTAATTTAATTAGTACTAATTTATCGAGGAGAGAACTCTCTTAGGGGAGAGAACGAGGAAGGATTTTATAACTTGTAAATCAACGGTACACTTCCTAAGCACTTGCAAGTGTTTACTTTGCTTACAGCTGCGCTTCGATCATTCTGGTGTGTTGGTCCTTCGAGCCGGATGCGTCGAAAAACTAGATAAACAGAAAATGACTATATAAGATTATAATGAAAACCAACTATCTTCATGAGAACAGTTTTTCGTCTCCTGCCGGAGAATTTTATGCACAGCTAGTCTCGAAGTTGAAGCCTTTAATTAAAAACCTCCCTTATGCATAAAGTAGCCATTAATTGCCCCCCTGACAATAGAGATGAATAAGTTATCACGTACTATCTCGGCATTATGTTGAGCAAACGCCGCAAGTGCGCGCCCATAAAGATATCGAGATTATTATAATTGCCGTTTAAAAAGTGCACATTTTTAGATGCCATCCCGATAAGTGTTCCCCGAAGACGTACTTGTAAATTGTTGTTGCGAATCTCGAGGACCACTGCACGCCGCATACCAGCGGAGGGTCAATACTTGCAGATCTTCTGCTCCACGTTTTGCCACAAACGATCTCAGAGATATCATCGACGAATGGGCAACCACACTGTTTTAATCGGAGGCGTAGGTACTACATCTTCTTGTACACTGTTACTTAACATTTGAATTTTTTAAACTAGCTTTGTATAAGACTATCTTGTAAATCGAACACGATTTATCAAATTGAAGAATTTGTCAAATTGAAGTATTTGTCAAATTGAAGAATTTCTCGAATTGAAGAATTTGTCAAATTGAAGAATTTATCAAATTGAAGAATTTATCAAATTGAAGAATTTATCAAATTGAAGAATTTATCAAATTGAAGAATTTATCAAATTGAACAATTTTGTACACACATGGAGATTTTCGTTTATTTCCTTAATCTGTGAACAGCTTCATATGAATTTTTGACTTAATATTTTTTCAAAGTAAATTTTTGTACGCCACTGACCCCTTGTTTCGGCCACCACAGCGATATGATCGCGTCCATCCTTTTGTTCGTATTTTTTCATCCGCTTGGTACCAATTACGAATTGCATTGTGCGAGCGGCTCAGTCTCGAGAAATGAGACTGGAGGGCCCTAATCGCTCAGAGCGATCTATTTGCGCTATCACAAAGAAGTGTTTGCCGTTCAAAAGGCATAAAAGGATTTCTCACAAAGCCCCTTTTATGTAAATCCAAACTGTATGTCAGTACCTTATCATTCATTGGAACTCTCGTTGCTCGCTTTGGCCGGCTGTGCTGCACACTCGGGCCAATTTAAATCACGTCTTGACTTCGACACCGACCTCTATGTGCGACGATGTGAAGCAAACCAAGCGGAAAATTTAAACGTGTTTTCGTGAAAGTGAGTATTTGAACGAAAGAAAACTTAGGAGCAGTTCGAGGTATAAGTTCGTAGAAGCTGTATATTTTTTAATGTTAAAAAAATATTATTATTTAGAAAATTTCCTTAGCATATACTTCTTAGTTTTTCTTACATCATTTTTAGTTTTTCAACATCCTTAGAAATTTACCTTAATTTTTCCGACGTCCTTAAAAGTTTTCCCAAAGCCTGGTACACAATTGAAAATATAGAGGCCATAAAGCGATCCTCTCAGAAATTCTTTTATTGCACCTCGCGCATAAATCGTCTCTTCCGAAATGACAAATTTGAATGTGTTCTTCCCGGGATAGTTGAACAACCTCGGTAAAATACGGGAGGAGTTGGACGCCGAGGTTGAGGCCCGAGAAATTCCCAGATGAAATAGAGTAGAAAGCATCTACATCAGCATAAAAATCTAATAAACAGCGAAGATGGGGTGCTGCAATGGGCGAAGAGACGCTGAGCCGTTGTGTCTCGGAGTTACGGTCCTCTCTATTCGCGCGGATGTGCCCCAAAAATCCAATACCATTTTTAGGGCGATGGCTTCTTCCCTACTAGGGACTCTTTGGTCACATAGGTATATGATTTCAATACATTGTATAAAAATAAACAAATTATATTTATTTTTTGTTATATAAAATTTATTGTATACAAATTTATTATATAAGAATTTATTATATAAGAATTTATTATATAAGAATTTATTATATAAGAATTTATTATATAAGAATTTATTGTATAAGAATTTATTATATAAGAATTTATTGTGAAAGAAATTCGCATATTTAAATTTTTATTTAAAATTTTATTATATAAGAATTTATTATAAAAGAATTTATTATCAAAGAATTTCACTAATTTACATTTTTATGATTGAACAGTTTCTAATTATCCAATAATAAGAACACAAACAATCATGCAGCTTTACCTGCACAATTTTTTTCTCGACGCGCTCACGCGAACAGAAAATGAATTTTTCCGTAATGTATGGGGCACACAGGCGGCCGAGTCGGTCGGCCACACTTGACCAGTTATTTATCACATTCAATTAAACATAAACAAGAGTATGGAAGTAATTGCGGTGCAGGTGACAGGGGTATTAATTTGTTGAATGGTGGCGCTTGAAACGAGCGGCTTTTGCACGCGCCACGGGGTGCAAACCGCACATACTCCGCTAAATTAGATGGCCAGCGTTTGATAAGGCTGGAAGAGAGCTCGAGTTATGCACACGAACGCCTCATTAAAGCTTCTTTTTCCAATTTGCAATTCCACGAGCGCTAGTTTTCTCACGATTCGCCTCCTAGCTGGCGCTCCTGCCGCAACATCGGCATCGGTCGACGCGAGGGTACGCGTACGGTCGGCTCTCCTTTTAGCTAGTCATGTCCCCTTTTAGCTATTCACGTTCCCTGTTCTCGTTCCCTGTTCTTGTTTCCCTTTCTGTCTCCTTTTAGCTATTCTCGTACTCTGTTCTCGTTCCCTCTTCTCGTTCCCTATTCTCGTTTCCCGTTCTCGTTCCCTCTTCTCGTTTCCCGTTCTCGTTCCCTCTTCTCGTTTCCCGTTCTCGTTCCCTCTTCTCGTTCCCTCTTCTCGTTCCCTCTTCTCGTTCCCTCTTCTCGTTCCCTCTGCTCGTTCCCTCTTCTCGTTCCCTCTTCTCGGTCCCTCTTCTAGTTCCCCGTTCTCATTCCACCGTTCTCGTTCCCTGTTCTCGTTCCCCGTTCTTGTTTCCTTTTCTGTCCCCTTTTAGCTATTCTCGCCCCATTTTAGCTATTCACATCCAGCTTGTGACTGCACCCACGAACCCATGCGCTTTTCCCTACGAATCCCCTATTCAATATTCGCTGCTAATTCAATTATTTAATTAACCTGCGATTTACAATTCAAATCCGGATAATTTCCATTACATGCGAGTACTATAAATTGTGCAAAACTTCTCTATGTGTCTCTAGTTTGTTCTAGTTTATTGTTACAGTCTTCCGGGCATTTGTTTTAAAGCACATTTCATCATAGGCGCTCGCTCACTCGCTGCGGACGTTCACCAGCCACACAAGACATGAGGGTCGCGCTTCGCGCGACCCTCATGTCTTGCCAACACTATCGGCCTGCGGCCTTCGCTTCCTCGAATTAACATCAAAGAAAGTAGGCGCTCGTTCGCGAGCCACACAAGACATGCCAACACTATCGGCCTGCGACCTTCGCTTCCTCGAATTAACATCAAAAGAAGTAGGCGCTCCACAGTATTGCAAATGGACATTCTAGCGCGCCAAAATTATTTAGCTCGATATATTGAACATTTTTAATGTAAAATGCTTATGCATGTTATTGTGTATACAATTAACATTTATTGTATGTCATTTTGTGGAAACTTTTGTACCTTGTAGAATGCCATGAGATGTTAAAGTTTCTGCCTTCAATATTCACGGAAAAATTTTTATTTGGTCCGTCATCCATTTGACTTCTTGTGTAGTCAGATCTGTTCTTTTTTAAATAATAACTTCACCGGTCGACAGAATCGTGTAGATGAAGGTCTTGGATTGTTCCAAATAATATGTTTTTTTATTGATATTTAAAAATAATTGTAATGGCACCAGTGAAATTTAGAAAATATCTGAATCCTTCAATATCTTCTTCTTCGCCACTAGAAAATTTCATTATATGGAGACTATGTCCACTACTACCATCACAGCCCCATTTGCATATGAAACTGAAATTGGTTTCTTCAAGATCGTATAACACTTCCTTTTGCAGAAAATATCCTTTCAATAGTATGCTGTAACAGTGCACAAAGTCTTATTTCTGCACTTACTTCTGTTACCTTTAT
>JAWQRP010004246.1:0-12153 GCA_033557875.1 Quadriops clusia | reverse complement strand
TACTTATAGTTTACTTTTAGTTTTTAATTTTGTTATTAATAAGTTTTGTATCCTGATGATGCCTTAATAATAAAGGCGAAACGTCGAAATAAATATTTTGAAAACAAAAAAGTTAATTTATAAAGACACTAAATACCCAAGATTAAAAAATATAATACATTTTTCTCGTTTGGGTATCATAAAATCTCAATATAATACGCACTCGCGTATAATACGCACCCGCGTATAATACGCACCCCAGTTTTAAAATTATAATTTCCCAAAAAATAATATTGGAGTATAATAGGCATTAATACTTTTTCTAGTAAATACGTGTTGGTTAGGCGCATAACCACTATTTTTATGATTTTTCTGTCATTACTCGTGTATAATATGCACCCCAGATATTTGGTAAGAAAAATGAGAAAAAAATGCGTATTATACTCGAGATTTCATGGTATTTCCAAACGGATGATTATTTATAAAAGAAAAGTACTCACAGTATTAAAAAATTCTTTAAACCTAGCTCAAGAACTTATTAACTTCATTCCGCAACACCAAGATATTATGGTTTCTTTTAATGTCACCAACCTACATACTAATGTTCCCATAAATCCGGCAATTGATGAAATGAAAACATGAATCTTGAACTCGTCTCAGCTCAAAGATTACTCTGATCAAATCATTGACCTCGTTGAAGCAATTTTAGGACAAAACTTCTTTAAATTTTCAAATAAGACTTACTGCTCGACCAAAGCTTCCAAGCAAAAATCTTGAGTAGGCTCCGATTAGTTGTCGCAGAGAGAATACGCATTAGTTAGAACAAAGATAGACTCGACGCGTTACCACCCATTCAGATCTCCTTGTAGATAGAGTGACCAACCAAATACCGATTCTGTTCGCTAGAAAACTCATTTATTATCCCTTTGCTTATTATAACCGCTGCGCCGCTTTTATGTATAATATTATTATTATTTATGTTGTGTTTATTTCTTGAAATACTAATAATTTTATAGTGGTTATTTCTTGGGAATAAGTCCAAAAAAGAAGTAATGAAGATTACCTTTATAGTTATCCTCAACAGTAAACCATTCATGCTGTTTAGTAGTACATCTATAGTAAACCATTCATTTAAATTAATAGAAGAATTTTAAATCCAAAGTCATCCACAAATTTGAAAATCAAAATGTAGTACACAAAGTAATTTTACAATGTAGTGTTAGTTTAGTTTTAGGATGTTATTATAAATTAATTATTAAATTACTTCTTTAGAATATGTGTTGAAATATACGAAGGCTCTGATGAAGTGGCATGTCACCACGTACGCGTCTGCCCCTGTTAAATAAAGATTTTTATCGAAACATAAACTTCTTTTTTCGACTTATTCCCAAGAAATATCCATCATAAAATTATTATTATTGCTTTGGAATATATCGGGCAATTTTTAATGATTGAATTATAAAAAATGCCGATACTTAGTCGGCAATTAACCGCCTCTTACAAGGGAAAGGTATAAATACTCAACCTACCAGGTGTACATTTAAAGTTTCTATAATGTTATAAATTAATGATAAATATTTTAACAACATCGCATTGTTATTAAGAGTACTTTGCATGGATAAAAATAAAAATATGGTGCATTTGCAGCCAGGACTTGTGTAATAATTATTAGAATATTGTTGATGACAATTTATTTAATTACAAAATATATCTATATTTTTTCTTAAACAATATTTCAAGCATAAACAATTTACTAATGTACAACTATAAATCATAGTTTTATTGCTACCGAAATGTTAAATACAAAACACTTGTTTTGTGTACCAATACATCGTTCAAAATTAGCACATTGATTAAGGTGAGATTTGCAGAACTCTCATAAAAATACAAAAGGTATAGTAAAATTTGGCAGAACGAAAATTGTAAGGGAACGAAGCGTTTTTATGGCCGTTGTAAAGAATTTAGATATGGTTAAGTGCATAGCTATTTTTATAAAGATTGTTTCCGGCTCTTACCTGCAATACTCGATCAACAATTGTTAATTGTATGAGCCATAAAATTTCTACTGTTATGAATTCAGATAAATAAGTAGACCAATAATTAAATATGGCTGCGAGTGTGCAAATGATAAAGGGAACACTACTAAACATATATTTATTGATACAATACTATAAAAATACCTTAATTCATGTATTTATAAAAAGTTATGTAGGTACATATTTTGAGTGTATGTATAATTAGATACTGTACACAATAGGAATACACATTTATTACTTATCTGTTAAAATTAATTAAAATTTTCCGTGCATTGATTCGAATTTTAGCTTATGGGTGTTTGAAGAAATAAAGTACAATGCGAGACCAATTAGAAAGAGCAATTGGTTTTACTTAGGCTACGGACAATTATAAAACATTTGCTACAGCAAATAAAAAAGTTTCTCTTTTTTTTATACATAGCCTATTAGATAGGTTACATTAAAGCATTTAACAATAAATATTTTATACAAGGTTAACACATCTTTTTTATCCGAAAGAAGGTAATTATTTTTCTTAAGTATAGATTTTTACCCTCATAAAACATAAACTATAACATAACATCAAAAATAGGCAGACGTTCCTTCCTACATGGCCATCATTTTACACTTAAACACTTGAAACTCATACATAAAGAGAACAACACAATTATACGTAAAATACTAGAACTTTACGAAATAGAAAAGCACAAAAGAATGGACCCGAGATGTTTAATTAGACTACATATATGTGATTAGACAGACAGACATGCAATTCCGCTCTTTATTTAGATTACTCACTTAACTTACGGCATCAAATGTTTAAATGGATATATTCATGTAAAATTCATTTTTCCATATTTAACTTGTTCTACATAGTTTTATAGTCGGTACTTATTTAACTATTGTTTAATTTAGACTAAAAAATTTTAACATTGTTTATCTTTTGTGAGAAGTGAAGCAGCTCATTTTATTTTATAACCAATTTTATAGTTTAAAAATTCCCACCATACATTTATTAATAATTTTATCTTCGTCTATTACAATGTTGTCTTCACGACACATACATCGATCTGCATACATTCACAATTTCACCCGACGAGGTAAGCTGTTTCTCTTGATTGTCCATCGTTGTCATTAATTTGTTTCCTTATTGTTCTTGTAGCGCCTGATGTTGTGTAAGGTTTTTGCACGAAACCAGTAGCGCATAAAATAAATAAAAATAGTTAAGCGGAAACTGTGAGTATTTTTTTTTTTATACATTTTTGTATTAAAGTTGTTTGAGTCCATGTAGAGTATTGATTATGGAAAGGTAAATAAACACTCTTAATCCGCATATAGGATTTATTCTTCACGTTACCGGTTTCACAACGTAGCTGAATGTTTGATCAGGTACTTGGTAATATATACAATAATCAATATATACAATAAAAGTATTCAGAATAATCAAAGAGTTTGCCTCAAATGGCCAGGACAGTTCGACTCAAACTTTTTGATTATTCTGACTACTTTTATTGCATATATTGACAAGCGTTATAATTTTCTTCATATGAATTCACGACCCTTTTCATATAATATCATATAATTATTAAAGTAATTATCTTTCTCGTGGGTATTGATGATAAAACTTTTTAATTCATAAAATTCATTTTATTTTAATGCCCACGTTTCGCCATATTTTTTCTTTCTAAATTTTACTTTAAAGATACTTACAATTTAAAATATTTCTTCACCACAGCACAACACATTAAAATATCAAAATTTTTATTCCTCTCACATTTTTAATAATTTCATTCTTATTTCATATTACTTCTCTGTTCTACTTCAAAAAACAGAAAGAAAGTTTTGACATCAACTTATCAATACACCACTGTTTCAAAACATAGAACATAATCCTAACTCAAACACAATAGCATTATTATTTCAATTAATGTCTAAACCTTTAAACAACTAACAAACAAACCACCAAAAGTAACCCTAAAGAAACCTACATCCAAGACTCTACACTTTCTAACAAAATACAATACAGCAAGAAAATCTAATCATTCACATCAGTTATTATAAATTAGTTATAATTATATGATATATTTTTAGTTTAAGATCTTGTTACATATATTATTTATGTTATTGGTGTCTCTTTTAAAATTTACAGTTTTGTTATTCTTAATACATAAAGACTTATAAATTCTATGTTTGAACAAATTACTCTTTAAAATTTTTACATCTTCAAAATCATTTTATGTTCATTATTTATATTATGTATACACAAAGGCGTAGAATTTTCTACAATGGGTTTGTTACAAGAATATAATTGTTGTTTGACTGTTATCTAAGTACTACTTTGTTTAACCAATGTATTTTTTATCTCATTGAGAATAGTTGATTTTGTAAATAAGATTTGAATGTTTCATCTTATTTTGTTGGTCGTTGGTTTTAGTGAAAAATTTTTTAGTTGTAGTAATTACTTGAAAATACTAGATTAAAATTTACTTAAGAACAATCTAACAATGATAGCAAGCATAAAGTTTCTGTATTTAACTTTATATAAACAAAACAAAAAAACCATTACATCTTGGTACACTAAGAAAATATGGTCACAAAATTTTAACTCGGATTGTGAGTATAAATACAAAATAAGCATAATTGTCTAACAGACGGAGCATATTTGTTGACACACCCAAAGTATAGAAAGTATACAATAGAGATGGAGAAAAAAACATTCTTTTTAAACAATTATTCTATTAAATTAATTAATAATATTATCAAGACTAGAATTAATAATATTATCAAGACTAGAATTAATAAAATCAAAGGCGATTTTTCATATAACCAAATAAATATAAAAACTTATATCATTCATCATCAACGTATTTATACTTATAACTATATTTTACATAACGCATTTAATAGAAAATATTAAAAATAGATTGAAAAAATATAATACTAATTAATTCGTGATATTAACGCTCTCAATTTTGTGACAAGAGCTATATGACTTTTTTATTTTGTAATACTTTTTCGGGATCTATACCCATAAAGCTTTTGTAATGATTTATTAAGGCCTTTAATAATATCTCTTTCTCACTTCGTGTTATTTGTAATTATATATCATTTCTCTTTAAGTTTCTCAAGTATCATTGTTTTATATGAAATAGTCTGGTAATATTACATATATGTGGTAATATAAAACTTGTTAATTGTGTATTCATCTAAACATTGCGCTGGACAATATTTGATTTATAGAGGCCTTCAAGTGCTTTCAATCTCAAGTCTTCATCTGTTAAAAGGAAGATTCTTTCAGAATATATCTTATTATGTGAATAATTTATGTGGGCTAATGGACACTTTTAAGAATTATCTGTAAATACAGGAGCTCCGTTGACCAAAACGCATCATTTATAACTTGCAATTTTACTGAAATTCATACGTATATTTTCAGTGGTAGAAACAGAAGAAGAAAAGTTTAAAAGGTATAAATTGGAAAAAGCTTTAGAAAGTAATCACACAGACCTCAAAACGTGGCAAAAATTAGCGATAGAATCTGCAGGATTAGTGAATGGTAAGGTATAATTTGACCTTATTATGGCCCCGGTTTATAATGAAGTAAATTTAAATTTGTAGATGATTTAAGGCGGAAAATATGGCCTCTACTTTTAGAAGTAGATCCCAACCTTACAGAAAGAGTTCCTTCCCTAGAAGAATTATCTGGGCATGTGGAATATAGCCAAGTAGTTTTGGATGTAAATAGATCTCTAAAACGATTTCCTCCAGGTAACTAACAATAATAGTATCTGCAAATTATACTAGTTAAGTGAACTGCAATATATTGAAATTAAATTTTAGGCATTCCATACAAACAAAGGTTAGCTTTACAAGATCAATTAACTGTTTTAATATTAAGAGTAATTATTAAATATCCACATTTACGATATTATCAGGTTGGTATGACCATTAACAACTGAAAAGTATTCCTTACCGGAACATCCTCGTTTTAGGGATATCATGATGTGGCCATAACATTCTTGTTAGTAGTAGGTGAAACCGTTGCTTTCAGAATAATGGAAAGGTTAAGCACTGATCATTTGAAGGAATGTATGGAACCGACAATGGAAAAAACTTCTTTCAGGCTGAATTATATTTATCCTATACTTTATCATGCAGATAGGAAACTTTACGAGTTTATGAATGTGTAAGTAATTGTGAGATTTTATTAACAAACACAAATTAATGTTACTTACATTTTAGAGCAACTGTCGGAACGATGTTTGCTCTTCCATGGTTTTTGACGTGGTTTGGACATTCCTTAAATCAATATAGAGATGTAGTAAGACTTTACGATTATTTTTTGGCCTCGCCATCCTTAATGCCATTATACGTGGCAGCATCAATGGTTATCGAAAGGAGAGAAGAAGTTTTCGAGGTCGGTTGTGATATGGCTTCAATTCATTGTTTGTTATCACAAATTCCAGATAATTTGGATTTTGAAGTGATATTGAAGCGAGCTTTTAACTTATATGAAAAATACCCTCCAAAGAAGATCGAAAAGCAAGTGAAGACCCGAGTTCAACAAGAGTATGTATTTTCTGACTTTATTTCCCTTCTGCGTAGAATTTTTGGCTTTGTAAAAAATGCATTTGGTTTTCGCTTTATTCTCTTTTTATTTAATGCGCAGCGCTTTGGTTCTGGCAGGCAGAAGCGCAAGTGTGCTTAGCATTCTTCTCTTTAATTAATTAACAGTTCTGTTATTAATCTTTAAACCTCTAATGCTCAGGGATTATACCAATAATGACAAGAATGAAAAGTTATAGTTGGATTGTTTTGACTCTGTAACTATACAAATTTTAAAGTTTTAACTGTTGTATTACTGTAGTTAGCACACTTTTCTATTTAGAAAATGACTGCTTTCTTTGTGCATAGCTTTTTATGATTTTCGTATAAGTGCATGTCCTTTTTTGTAATATAAAATAAAATATTTGAATACTTTTTCTTTAATTTCATTAACCTTTCCTGGAAGTGCCATTATCGTTTCTTTCATATTATTTTAGCAGATTCTTTTCTTGAAGTCTTAAACGCAGTCATCTGTGGATAACACAGAACATGAAAATACTTGCTAAAAAAATTAAATTAATTAAAAAAAATTGTATTAAAAATGATAAATTGAAAAACACAAAGTCTATTTGTGTGGTACAAAATATGGTGTATCATATGCAAATTGATTTCAGTTCACATGTTTGTGTTTTAGACTTGAGGCTCGTAAAAAGGAAGAACTACGGTTAAGAAGATTAAGAAACAGGAAAAGGAACGTTCTCTACAGAATATACGATTACGTACCAGCATGGCTAATGTTGCATTATAGGAATAAATACGGTTTGCTGTTCGCCACAGCAACAGTTTTGTTTGGTATTTATGCTTACTTGAAAGTATCGGAATCAAACATTTCCTTTTTTAGGTAAGAAGAAATTTTTGCTATTATCTTTTCTCGACCGTTTATGCTTAACTTGTTCTTATTAGTATATATTGTTTTTATTAGTATATATTGTTTTTATTAGTATATATTGTTTTTAATAGTATATATTGTTTTTATTAGTATATATTGTGTTTATTATTATATTGTTTTTATTATTATAGGGGAAGTTTGAAATCATGACACTTACCTATAGCTGGCTCGATTAAAGCTATGATGCACCAGCGTTTCTACACTATTTTTTAATGGGTGGAGCTCTTTTCAATGCCTATACACATATTTTATATTTGTTATGTACTGCATTTATATTTTGTATAAAAGTAAATTAACATTGTACCTTTTTTTGTGCATGGTGTTGCCAACTATTTTTACTTTACAGTATTTAAGGCTTTAAAAATTAGATATTCTAGTCTTAAGTTGTGAAATTAGGATAAACTTTAGTATGAAGATAAACCTTATTGTGAAAATAAAAATTACTATGAATATAAAGTTATTATTTTTGGCACTAGTACATACTCATTTTAAAATATTGTGTTATTTGTTATTAAGCTGAACACTATCTTTAATTTCCTTCATAAAACTTTAATAATAATTAAATGTAGTGCAATACATAATGTATGATATTTATTTGTAGTTATTTGTATTTATAATTTTTGTAATAACAAAAAAATTATTCAAATAAGATAATAGGAGTGTTTATTTTTGCATACGATGTATATAAGAGGTAATGAATAATGTAGGGCGGCTCAATAGCTTATTTTGCTACGGTTTCCAACAGTAGAGTTTATAGCAAGAATATTATCAAATTTAAAAGTTTCAAAGTAATGCGCTATAAGTATATAAATGATCTATAACAAATAAATGATCTATAGATACATAAGCAATTGATAAAATACATATATGTTAATAATTAGGTGGGCACAAATTAATTACCGTTGTACTCATTTCTGGTTAGGATAGATAATAAACAAATTGTCTATAAAATTCTGTTATCATATTTCTATCATTGATCGATCAGATTAGTTAGGTAATCTCATCATTTTAAATTACAAAAATTTTGTGGAAATTAGATAGCTTATATTTATTTTGCCTTTGCACGTTATTATTGCGTACACATTGTAGCTTATTATATGTAGAACAGAGTCCACAACTGAAATAATGCCCTTTTTCTATGTTTTTATATTTACATTTGGTTTGTGGACTTTGTTTAGGAAGTCATTTAAAATAACCAGGTACATGTGGTGTTGTATTTATTACTTTTTTTTTTATAATTCTTTAATGGTATTATAGTGTTGATGCAGTAAGAAAGGATGAAATTGTTGATTTGTTATTTATTTATGGTTTATGAATGTGCTGTGAATATTTAAATAATCCTGGTATGTTTAAAGTTCCAAATAAATATTTTTTCTTAAATTACGTCGAGTTGTTTTATTTAATGGACGTGATGAAATGAATTTATATTAAAAACTGAATGAACAACACAATCAAAATCTCAATATTTATTTGTGTAATACACACTTGGGAAGACAAAATAAACCATTTACAACATAAAATCAAGAGAGCCCAAATAATTTAAAACGTGCTATACACATATTATAACTAAAATCACAAGAAAATTATACACACTTGTGCTTGTAACAAAAGTTACATTTCGGTAAGCATATACTTATGCTTTATTTACTAATACATGTGTAAAATCAGAAATATTGTTTAAAATTTTAAATATTGTCTAAAATTAGAAATATTGTCTAAAATTAAAAATATTGTTCAAGTATTATTCAGCACAAACGTAGGAACATTATTTAATCTCATTATGCTAAATAGAATTTATCTGATTAACTAAAATATGAGCACATTGGATGACAAAAGGAAGAAGGGTTAATAGTGGAAGGACATAGGTGTTTACTATTTATGTTTGTATGTAATTATTAATTGTTTTATAATACCGGGCAACAAGAATCATTAATTTGGTAGTTAAAGTGCTGTTAATATAAATGCTGCCAAAAGAAAAATACTTTTTTACAAATAAAAAGAAAAATACGTTTGTAACATTCAATAGATAATTGTCATCGAAAACAGTCGTAACACCTATAAAAACTATTCTAAACAGTATTTACCAAACTTTCAATGTAGTGCAGCACATTATTGTCGCTTAAAATTGTCATATGGTCGACTTTTGGTAAAGGTCTTGAATAAACCTTTTGTTTTTGTTGACTCGCCCATCTTAAACAACCTTCTAATGATCGTCGATTCACCGTTCCATCTCCATCGCCATTTATTAAAGTTGGCTTGCCATCCAGCCAAGTGCCAGGTTTATAATATAGTCTAAAATTGTATTTAAGCACATAAATATGATTTAAGTAAATGTGTATTAAGTGCAGAGACCATCAAGATTTTACCTTTCTACTGTTGGCACATTTGTTCCATACAGACAATGTACTTCTACTCCGGGTGCCGAAAAATTTAAAGTGTGCGGTTCAGTATCCAGTTTCATTTCCCATCCATCTGGATAATTAATGTCGATGAAGAATTCTTTAAGATTTGAGAGCGAATAGTTTTTCTTGTCTGTTTGAACTAAAATCTCGTTTTGGCTCCAATAGTATTTTGATGGTAATAACCATGCTAAGCTGGGGGAAGTGATTTGTTCTTGTCTCATTGTGCTTTCGCTTAAAACATAGGAACCCAGGTCGTCGCCTTCAAAAGAGGAACGTTAAGTTAAATAAACAATAAAACTTGTAGAGTAAGAAGCCTAGGGCTGCCAGATATAACTTATTTTCTGATAGGCAAAACATGGGATACTGGGTAGCTTTTATGTGTACTTTGAACGCCTGCATACTTGCTAAGTTGGGTAGACGACCGATTTACAGGTATCAGGTTAGAAAGGTAAATAAAAATAGGACTAACTTAACTTAAATTCTGGCGGCTGATTTTTACATATACTTTATAAAACATTTTTAGAAAATAATATCCGCACTGTCAGACATTTTCCGACGACCATAACTTCTGCCAGACGCTTTAAAGCTCTTAAAAAAATAATTGAACTTCACTTATATTCTGATGTTTGATTTTTATATATGTTAGAGGACTATTTTAAAGCTATATTTGTTGAGCCAGACAAATCGTAAGGGCCAAACGTCCCCCCAGACGTAAAAAATATTCAGTCGTGAGCATGAGAGCGAGGTTAATATGCTTGCGTTTTGGAGCAAGTGAGACATCTATGTGAACTGATTTCCCTCTCTTAAAGTCACAGCCCGCGTTAGTCTTTAACGTATATGAAAGTCCTTAATAATAGTTGTGAATTTTAGTTGTGAATGTCCCAACAAAGTGAGGTATATTAATGAATAGAGAGGTTGTTTCCTTGTTAATTTAATATATTTAGGCGACCGGTTTCAACCCTCCCAGGTCATCTTCAGGCGGTAAAGACCATACAAAGACAATCAGTCACAAAGATAAAAGCAGAGACAAAACTTTTGCGTACCTATTGGCTGAGGGCCATATAACATGCTAAAAAAACTAAGAAAATTTATCAAGTATTTACATCTATTTGTATATGTAGGTTTATAATCAAATATATTGTCAAAGGATTAATGAAATCAAGAGACTCACCAGCACGTCAAGAGGATATTGTTAAAGGTAGATAAGGCATGAGGTATCACCAGCCCACTCACAATTTTCAAATGAAATACTAGAGATGTAATGAGTGTATGTGTATGAGTGGTTTGGTAACAACTTATTTGTTTTGTGTATTAAGGCTTGAATGTGTGTGCGCATATAGAAGAAATGTCAGATGTGTGTGGAAGCTGGTACGTTTGTATGTGTATATTAAATGTATGGAAAATGGTGTGTTCATATGTGTGTCTTATATAAGTATCAATATGCCAACAGAATTGTTTCCAGGATCAAACCAACAATCGAATTTTGTGTGAATTATTATAGTTAGATTTAAATAGAGTGTTTGGAATATAACACTAGTGTAAAACCTTAAACAGAGGTTCATAGTTTAGTATCAATTGTTTATTAAGGCAATCATTATTATTTTCTTTGTGTATTATAAACGCTTCTTTTATTTTCCTTTTCTTATAATTATTTTCCATATGTAAAAGTTCAATGCAACTATCATCAAAATTATGTCCAGTTAGTAGGCTACGGCGACCTACTTCAGAGTTAACTTTATCTCGGATGTGTTCCTTGTATCTGGTCAAGATGTTGCATCCAGTTTCCCCAATGTAAAAAGCACTACACTTAGGGCAGCTGATTCTACAGATTCCTGATTTCGTCAAGTCACTAGTTGAATCTCTATTATTATTAATTAAAGAGAATATCGAAGAATTATTTCTGAAGGTCAAATTTAAATTATGTCTCCTGAATATATTCTTAAGTCTACTGTTAATCATACAATTATAATTAATGCAAAAATACTTGTTGTTCTTTGTTATATTTGTATTATTGGGATTGATATATGAAGTGCTATTGTTGTTTTGTTGTAATTTGTCTGTAATATGCTTGTTAATTTTTTGTATTATTTTATTATTAAAACCATTATTGTGTGCAATTGTCTTACTTGTTTCCAGTTCTACATTATAATTTGTGTTGTTTAAGGGAATGTTATTTAGTCTAAACAGTAAAGAGTTGAATGTAGCAAACTTATGTGTGAAGGAATGGAATGAATCGTATGGAATTATCGAATCAGTGAAACAT
>JAWQRP010004245.1:0-12154 GCA_033557875.1 Quadriops clusia | reverse complement strand
TTCGTTAACTTTTCTGTTTTTTACTTTTTCATTATTTTTTTTAAATTTGTAAGAACAATCAATGTGGCTCTTTATGTTTTTGCATTTTACAAACTTATGCCAAAAATTGATATTTGCAGACAAAATATCAGTTCCGTGATTTTTCACGGGCATTAACTAGTTCGTCAATAATCATACATGTATACCAGCGTCATATCTCGACCGGATTATATCCAAACATTGATTTTAAAGTTGAACATAAACAGAAATGTGAGTAAATAAAATTCTTAAACAAAAGAATAAATTTGTCAAATAAAAAAATTATCCAAATGTTCTTACTAACACTTCTTATTCAACGGTGTTGCCTCATATTATTCAATGGCGTTACTTAAGCAGTTATTTAACCATTCATTCGGCAATTAAGAAAATTAAAACAAATTATTTAGCTACCTCGAATAAAACACACATTCGCAACATAGGATGCCCTTAGGTGGTTGGAAAACTAAATACGCTTCACTGATCAAAGGATTATTCGATGTTCTACATCCCCGTGGAGTTGAATACCGCATCCATTCATTCTCTGTGCACTACGACAAATTTTGTACATCCTGAACATAAGTATCTATAAATAGAAATCCGAATATTTAATAAGAAAATATTCGATTTCAGAAGACAAATCAAACAAACTTATTTTTAGGAGAATGACGTCCATCAGACAACCTTCAGCCTCAATTTCTTTTCTTCCTCAATATGATGGCAAATTTTATGCAACAAAATTAATGTTTTTTTTTCTATAATATCGATACCAATATACATATTAAATAAATACTTAGTTGACTGGAACAGGTGCGTTAGTGCGTAAGTAACCTGACATTATGATTTAGGTAATTCTATTTTCTATAGACTTGTGGCGCCCTAGTGAAAATAGCGCATATTTGCTTTATATCTCGTATGGAAAACGCGAAGCAAAAATATCTCCACACATTCGTCGCAAAATACACACTTAATGAAGTTGAAGAGCCTGAAGATCTCTTCAATTTATCTGCGCCATAACTCGGGGTATTTTGCCAAATTACTACTCTAGTGTGCGAATGTATACGTATACAAGCAGAGCAAATTCTCACCCTGGATTTTATTTACGGTCTACGTGTATAAACACACAGGAACGGAATTTTTCAATCATTAACTTGTCTTTTCAAACAATTAATTTTTTAACTCACTCAAAGCCTGCACATATCATGCTTAGCAATGTCTCTAGGCCGGGTTTTTAAAAATAATTTTTAAATGTATAACTTAATTAATTCAACTCTAAACAAGAAATAAAACATCATTTAAAGTTGATTTTTACAATTAATGGTATTAAAACTAAAAATTTAAATATTCATGGTATTCCTGGAAACATGGTCCAACATTACATTTGGTGCACATATATCTGGATTCTTTTCTCTCTTGCATTTTTCTTCTTTGTTGTACTAATTGATTTATTAATTTCAACTGACAATCAACTAGGGATGTTTTTTCCCAGTTTTTGTTAGACATAAAGTATGGGAGTTAAGCAACATGAGATCAATAAAGTGGAATCCAAATTGTTTGTACCATTTGATGCTTTTCCTCATAGAATCTAGTTTACTCAGCATCATGTAGCTTTTATCCACTAGTCCCATATTCTCATTATAATCCTGGACGCATAATGGTTAGTAAATGAGATTGAGTTTGTTGATTCTACACTTGTTCTTGTTTTCTGGTTGTCGTGGTATTATTTTGTCTAAATTTCAGCCTCACTTATTAATTTTATTCGACCACTACAATTATTTCCGCCACATCGCGGTTGGTCAATCAAAATGTGATACATGGATTTTATCGATATTAAATTCTCTATAACATGTACGGCGGGGGGTGGAGATTGTGGTTATGCCAAAAAATATAGTGTAGTCTAACTGTAGCGTCGTGAAATGTGAAAGAACTTAAAATTTAGTAAAAATTTAAAATTTACCCATTTTTTATGAATTTGGTACAAAATTTTGTGCTCTATAACTTTGTTTTGAATCTTATAGCCAGGAAATGCGCCGGAAAGAAGTTAAGGAGAAAAACTAAAAAAAGTGCCGAAAATCGACCGTTTTTCCAAGAAGGCGGCATGCGCGGAGTAAATATGTTTGTGGAAAATTTGAAATATTCAAGAAACAACCATCTCAAACAACATATAAAAATCCACAACTACCAGATCTTTTGTATGTATATATAAAGTATAGTGATCATGGGAAAAAAATGTTTTGAGATTTTGATGAATCTCCACGTTTTGAGTCCCTGGGTCGATTTTGTCCTTTATTGCTTTGATGTCTGTCTGTGTGTGGGTGTGTAAGCACGGTAACTCAAATACCACTTGAACTAGATCAAAGACATTTGCCATATAGTCGTTTTAACTAAAAAGTAAACTCGTATCAACTTTTGGGTTTATTCGGATAACCGGAAGCGGAACTCTTTCAAGTAAAGTGTCCTATTGCTTCAAGGTATTTGTGTCAAATTTTGTACTAGGTTTAAAAATATCGAAAAATTCACAGATATCAAATTTCACCTTAATCCCTCAACCGGAAGCGGTATTTTTTATTTTTTTAGTGTGCATACGCGTTTATCGTAGTGTATATTTGACATATGGTCAAAACCTTAAGTATATAATATCAAAATTATTCAGTGATCACTCTGAATCCTGGTCTTATCTAATCTAGGACACCTTAGAAATATACGTGAAAGTCGAGTGGAGACTACTCCATTTTTTTTTCAAGTAAAATTAGAACTTTTATTTGTCGATAAGTGTCTTTAAATTTTCTTATTATATGCTTTAAGAAATCATACCCCATTTTTTGTTTTTGTATACCTATCTATTCAAAAATATTGTTTTGATTTAGCAATTCAATTTTTCAAATTTTGCATCTGACAGAACAAATTAGCAGACAAATAATTTCTCGATAACGCTTCATGAGAAAGATTTAATACCATTGGAATTCAACGGTTGATTTTCGTATAAGTACAAGTTTATTGTAAATAAACTTACGGTATTTTTTTGTATCAAATATTATACGTTTTTGATTTTTTGTATGTTACCGTAAAAAAAAAACAAATGAAGAGTACAGAGAAAAAAAGATTAGGGTGCCATTACGTTTTAAATCATCTTTTTTTTGCCTGCAATGATACCTTAACCTTACTTCCTCTGTATAGCAAAACTTTATTGCCCAATAACGTTGTACTCTCATCTTGTTTTCTGTTTCTGCTTATTCCATTCAATTTCACTTCACCGTTCACTTTTAGTTCATTTTTCAAAATGTAACCCTCATTTTTTCCCCTGTACTCTACAAATATCGACAGCTATACATATTTAGGAATATTACTACCCTTTTACAGCCATATTTTTGCAATATGCGCTCACTATGCGATAATAATCGATATTCTGGCACCATATTTTTAAACATTTTTCCTCAACAAAGGACAAATGGTGTGTATGCTTTTAAAAAAAATCAGAAATGCCTAAATAAGAAAAGAAAAAATATAAGCATAGAATGATGGAACAATTAGCTTTCAAATTGCTTATGGAACGGCAAGGGTAAAGTAGATATTGGTTACACCAATAGAGCTACCGAAGAACCACTAAAAAATATTACTTAGTGAATAAATGCTACAAGATGCTTCGAAAATTGAATTTCTTGACCATAGATATAAAATAGTATAAAAATGTGACTTTAATTTTATTGGCCTTGATGGACTCAAAAGTTGACTCACCATACCTTCAAAGAATCAAAACATAAAGAGCAGTAAAGTTAGAATGAAAGAGGTACAACTCTAAGAACATAGTTTTCGGTAAAGTACGATTGAAATTTTTTCCACTTTCTCGAAATTTGTTTCTGGTTTTATATTATAAGTAACTCTTACAATTTTTTCATAATCACTTAGAATAAAAACTCTAGTTTACACTATTAGACTGTTCGTTTTTGAAATTGGCCTGTTGTCACATGCGATACTACCCCCATTATTCAAGAAAAATAACGGACACATAGTGATCTCAGGTGAAGACTATTTGCATTTGAGAAAAACTTGTTAGAGTGGCGTGTAGAGCTTTTTATTTTACATCCAACAATGATAGTAACTCAAAAAAGAAGTTTTTTTGAGTTGGGCCTTATTCACTTTAGGTGTGCGATATTATATGTACCGTATATTTCCGCGGGTAGGGCAATAGTCGAATTACGAAAAATCCTCAGTCATCTTATAGGTCAGATTCAAATTATACGTATATATTGAGTGATTTTAATTGTTTGAATTATAAAAAATGCCGGTAAGATTATAGACTCAAAAATATGTTAGTGCGAGATCGACGACAAAGACTTGTAGTGCAAGTATCAGGCTTAACCTCAAAAATTTAGATTCTGCAGCTCTGCATGAATGATTGATGTATAAAATAAATGAAATATAATTATTGTACTGTTTTGTAACATTTTATGTGATAATTTAATTGATTCCGCCACTTCCATGTACATAATGTACTTAGATGTTATAGTCAATGCCAAAACGTATATTTACGGGTTTGGCACTGAATGGGTTAAACAACCTATTTTTTTCAAACATTAACTTGTTTTTTCAAACCTTAACTTGTTTTTTCAAACCTTAACTTGTTTTTTTCAAACATTAACTTGTTTTTTCAAACATTAACTTGTTTTTTCAAACCTTAACTTGTTTTTTCAAACATTAACTTGTTTTTTCAAACATTAACTTGTTTTTTCAAACCTTAACTGGTTTTTTCAAACATTAACTTGTTTTTTAAACATTAACTTGCTTTTTAAACATCCTTTTTGTAATTCGAACGTATGGTCTGCATTCTGCGCCTGAATAGCCGCTTGTTTGTTATACGGCGGAGATCGTTTTGTATTTTTATCGATAACAAACCTCGTATTCTCGGCGTACTTCAACAACGTGTACCTGCTAAACATTGCGTGGGATTGACGTGTTAAGCTATAGTGTGAAACGCAACCCATTCAATTTAGAGGCAATTTACTTCATTCGATTTTCATCAAAAAAAAATTGGGAATAATATTTTAGAAATAAACAAGGATGAGGGAATTCATATAAAATGCAACATACCTTCAAATTCTTCAATATCTTGGTTAATTCTTCAATAGCTAAGTTAATTCTTCAATAATTAATTCGTCAATAATTAATTCTTCAATAATTAATTCTTCAATAATTAATTCTGCAATAATTAATTCTTCAATAATTAAGTTAATTCTTCCAAAAACCACTTCATTCTAATTTAAAATACAATATTACTCTAAAAGAAAGAGTTACTAGTAATGCAAAACACTTAAATCACATCCCTTTCTTCTTCTCCTTAAATGAACTTCTGCAATCCTCGCGAACTCTTCTTTATCCACCAATTCGTAAGTGTTAGATAGAAATTTCTCGACAGTAGTGTTCATACTGTCTATCCCAAAAGCAAAAATGTCTAAAGCTATCTCAAGGCCAGTTCCAAAATCGCATTCGTCTACAGCAATGCTTGCATACGTTAAAACAGGTTGCAATTCGGATAAAATTTTTGGTTTTTGTTCATCACTTGCCGTGGCCAATTTGCCGAGCAGTTTCTTTAATTCCGCATCTTTCATCGCTAGTTCTCGATACCCCAACTTTGTTCTAAATTAAAATAAAACAAATAAAATAATTGATGTAAACTAAAATAATTGAGGAAAACTAAAATAATTGAGGAAAACTAAAATAATTGAGGAAAACTAAAATAATTGAGGTAAACTAGAATATTTTCTTACTTCTTATTATAAGGAACCACTAATCCAACACCATGAAATGTTTTCGTAACGACTCTCTGAACTCGTAACTTCATCGTCTCCGTTTTTTGATCTAAATTGTACTTTAATTTTTCCGCTTCCTTCTTCAAAGGGCCTTGCAGTTTTGCTATGGACATTTTTTTGAAAGGATCTCCGGATTTCTTTAGGTTTTCTAAATAAATGCTAAAATTAAAATAATTTAAAACAACATGCAACAATAAAATTAAGTTTTATGTATTATACTACAGACAACTCTGTGATTATACTTATAAAACATACTTAATAGCTGCAAAGCAATTTTCCCCCATCTCAGAGAAAATCCCGTCTTTCCTCGCATGATTACTAGCTAAAAATGCTGGCATTTCTTTAGGAGCATCGCGGAAGTATCCAATGTGATATTGAGTTGCGTTATCACCTTTGATAATTGTCTGAAATTCAGGAGGATCGTAGTAATACCTCCAGTGCAACAGATAATCGTCCTTGTTTCGAACTTTCTTATCCTTAAATTTGCCCGCTAGGACGTCATAAGGACCAACTAGAGTTAATCCGATTGATTTGAAAGCCTCTGCAGGATTAGTGGAATTCAAAGTTTTGCAAAATTCCCAAAAATGATAAAAATCGTCTGGCATCTCTAATAAAAATTTGGATTTTATAAAAGTTTTTTCGTCCGAGTCCTCAGATGAATCTGCTTTTACTGGCATTTCTTCTAGTTTTTCTTCAATAGTGCTTCCTGTTTCGTTCTCATGTTCAATATCTTGACCTTTATCGAAAGAGCAGTCGGTCGCATTACTCGTGTCTGCTTCCTCATTTTCTGAATCTGATATATCATTCGAAATTTTTGGTTTTATCTCTTCGTCAGGCGATATATTTTGTCCGGTGCTGTCTTCGGAATCACTCCCAGAATCGGATATATCATTTGAAACCTTCAGTTCATCAGGACGTTGTTTTTCTGGGGTACCATCTAATTTCATCTTTTTTGATGGCCCTTGGATATTGTCATTCTGTAAGAAAAAATACAGATGTGTTACTTTACCACTATAAGTATCATTATTAAAATATTATTATTATTATTATATTATTATTATTATATTATTATTATATTATTATTATATTATTGCTATTATTATTACATTTCTCCCTTTGAGGCACGTTGAAATATAATTAAGAAAATTATTTTGTAGTAGATATTATTCCTCAAATAATAAACCTATAGCTCCGCAAATTATAGTTATACTGAAATATAATTATAATTTTTTTGTATTTTTGTGATTTTATTTTTATGTTGCTATATGTTTCATATACGAACCTAATCTTTTATAAAGCATGCATTTTTTAATTAACTGTAACAACCTTATAATTATATTTAAAAATAATTATCTGATAAAAGATGGTTTTAAACATACCAAAAATGTAAATTATAATGCAGAGTTACTTGGTTTAAAGTTTATTGTAGATTATAATTAATGTTAAATAAATCGCACAGCAACTTTTAACTTTCAAAATTGTTGAGGCCCGACAAGGGTAATTTGAGGATTTTTGTTAAATAAAGTTTCCTTGTTATTTATTATTTATTTGTCGCACTACGCTTTTCGACCTGCAGCTGCGGTCATCTTCGGGTGCTAGAAGATGTTTACATTGAACGATTAATTATATGTTAACGATACAGTAACATACAATATATACATTATGTTTTTACTTTGTTTTACGTTTTGTGCTTTACAATTTTATTTGCATACCTTCGTCCTGATATTATACAAATAAGTGGTGCCAAGTGAAAAATAAAAAAAAAAGAATATATTGGAAAAACCTTAGATTTCGCACAGGAGAATGACTTTACTATTTTGAGGAGAAACCCAATCAACACATACGTAACAAAACTAATGAAAAAACTGGAACAACATAGGGATACACTTACACCAACACATTAAATATACCACCTAACAGTAAACTAGTCCCAATTACATACAGAACACCACAATTAACAGCACAAATAAAATTACATAAAGAGCACCTCCCCATAAGACACATAATAAATTTTATCACCTCACCAGCATATAACATTACAAAGACACTTGCACACATCATCCCGGAACTGATTGATTATAGATCCAAACACTCAATAAAAAACTCATTAGAACTGACAAAGAACCTTTCAAAAATTAAACCAAATACAGAACATAAAATGATATCATTCGACATAACCAATCTATACTCAAACATATTTGTAGATGAAACACTAACAATATCAGAAAACTCAATATCATCTACAAACATATCCATAAATAACAACAAAAGCATAATAGACCTAATAAAGACCTCATTAGGCAGAACTTTTTCACTTTTGACTCGAAAATATATGCTCAGACAAAAGGTTTTTACCGATGGGAAGCCCACTGTTACCCTTCCTTGCCAACATATTCATGGACACAATAGACGAAAAGATTACTAACAACAATTCAGTAGAAATTATAGTAGAAAATCACATATTTCTTTTATTTACAACTTGAAAACTACTAGGCCTATCTATTTGAAACTACATATTTAAGACTTTTATTAGGTGACCTTCTTACAGACTAAATTTGAGCAAAATCAGATTATTACAGGGGGCACTTTATAGGACACCCGATTTTGAAAAAAAAAATTTTCGTTGCAAATACTCAACCTATTAGGTTGAAATTTCATATTTATAGTTTCCTTAATGTTATAAATTAATGGTAAATATTTTAACAATATCGCATTGTTATTAAGGGTATTTTACAGGGATAAAAAAATTAAAATACGCTGCAATTGCGGTCAGGATTTGTATAATAATTATTGCAAATAAATATTACAATATTGTTCATTATAATTTCATTAATTACAAAATATATGTACATTTTCTAGTAAACAATGTTTCAAATATGTGATTTTTTACTATAAACCCTCACCCACCTTCGACGCCTATGGCTGATTGCCCGTAAAAATTTGCAAATCTTCATATTTTTATGCAACCAATCAAATGGACCTAGTTTCAATTCGAAGTCAGAGTCCAATGATCGTACCCTTCCCTTGTTAGTATTGTCGAAAAGAAGCAAAACATATGATTTCTTCTCATCAATGAAACTATACAGGAGTAAGTAACCCTTAGCTTATGTAAGCAAATAATCTTACCCCATATGTTCTGAGTCGACCATTGCGTTAAATTGGCAGAAAGTATCCACCCCAAGTTTATATTCAAAACAAATAAGGACGATAGTTTAGGGGTTGAAACCGTTACAAATTCAGTGAGACAACAAAATGTAGGAAAATAATAACAACTTACGTTGTGTTTCCAGAGAACTTTGTAAGCCCACGGGTTAGCGTTCACTTTGCACTCAAAGTAAACATCGTCGCCCTCTTCAATGTCATCAGGATTCAGGTTCGAGCCCAAGGACAGGTGCAGTATCGGCACATCTGAAATACAAAGGATTTCAATCCGCTTTAAGCCATAATCTAGGGGCGCCTCGAAAGAAAATCGGCTCGTGGTGTGATTTTATATTGGTGTTTACCGATATTTGATTCTGCCAGATATTTTCTGTATAAAAAGGAAAGATATTTTTTCAACTTCCGACTTTATGTTATTTTACTTTATCTAAAAAGCAAACAGCTAGTCCGGAGACGCCGCCTACCCTTGAGTAGAGAATAAAACTCCGCAGAAATAATCACACGTCGCTCCGGGCCCAGATTAGAATAACTGATACAAAAACTTGTTTTTCTTGTAGCGCAATTTAAAAGGTGTTTACTTCTTTACTTTCGCGAGGAACTTTATTTGAACGATAAATTGAAGACAACTTACAGAAAACATTAAGCTTGATGGAAACTTCTTCCACTCCGTTCTGAACTAGGTGGTTAGACGCCCGACATGTGAGGGTTTTTCCGTTGTCCAGCCGACTTGGCTCAAAAGAAAGAGTTGAGGTGCTCATGTTCCCATCAGCAGCGTTCTGTGGAAAATAAATTTATGTCACTGCTCCAAATAAAATACTAAAAGGAATAGTAAGAGTTTTTGTTCTCCTTTTGTTGTGTATTCATTTATAGGTTTTTAACTTTATTACATTCTTTGTACTTTTGAACTTCCTTGACATAAAAACAAAACGGTATAATTGCTGGAAATACGTAAATTGCCAATAAAAATAGTTATAACTTTTCGGAAAGCCCCGCTGGTAATAAAAAGACTCCAAGGGGTGGTATAATTATATAAGTAAATACTTTATGGGAAGAATAAGAGGGAGCATAATCACGCAATATTCCCGTAGTTATGGAAGACCAGTTAACCTAAATTTATCGATAATAATTCATTAGATAATTTTTAGTAACCCCAAAGCAAATAATACGGGGAGATTTACGGGCAGTAAAAGGACAATAAAAACTTTAGAGTCTACTTGTGGGGAAATAAAATTAGTTCCATTAACCCTGGCGAAGAAAATTTTAAGCTCAACACTTACCACTTGTGTATGGTTAAAGTTGGGAGGTTTTAATTCCTTATTGTCCATCCACCATGTGATCTTAGCCGGAGGTCTTGATCCATAAGCTTGACATGGCAACTCGTACTTACGATCTGCAGAGAATGGCTGATTGCTTGAAAGGATCTCCACTTTTAAGGGGCGAACTGCAACGAAATTTCATAATCCATTAATGGCCTTGTCGTTGCTGTATTTGGGAGAAGCAGTGTATTTCACATTTCACGTAAGGATAATGCAAGCAATTTGCATTCAATACCAGAAACGAACAGTTTTAATGAAAGCAGCGTCGATAAGGTAGTAAAATATGCAGTCGGGCTTTATGAATTTCAGTGTACCCCTGCATAAAATTGAATAAAAATAAAATAAGCGGTGCCGTCGTGGATCATTCGGCAATTTATAGAGCCTGCATTTGCGATTGTGCTCTTCTGGAAACAATGGCGGAATGCAAATAAAATGTATAAAATATTGTGCTTGTTTTTTCGCGCACAATATAAATCCACTTTTATGTAGCTATAATTCTTATTGGATCGATTATTTTGTTTATAAATTTTGCAATGAGCAGCGTTTCCCTGATTTACGGCAACTATATTAGCACAGTAATGAGCTTTTGCGGAACAGATTTTTGCCATAAATCAATTAAAATGAATTCGCTATTTATGCTCCATGGTGTTATAAACATAAATTATTTTTATGTTTCAATTTCGTGTGAACGAAGACCAACGTGCGAAATCGATCATATTTACTTTGTACGGTATAGTGTAACATAGAGTATCGTGTAACATACACACATAGAAATCTATACTAACTTTAACAAATCCAATATGGTTAAAAATATTGAGTTAGTTTCACTATATGAATAGATGCTTTCACCAGGTAATTTTCTTTCTGACTATATGCATTTAGTTAGGAGAACATACAATTCATTTTAAAATATATTCATTTTTCCTTGTGGGCTATTATATTCGTTTTGCTTAGGTTCGTGTTCATTTTAAATATATAGTAATCCTAATATATATAATTATAACTATAAAATTAGTTGATACGAGAATTTATAAAATAACTTAATGGTTTTCCTTTCTTGGGATTTCGGTTCTACATGAAATTAATGAACGATTTGATTTATGTTAACAGTATTTTCCTTTACTATTTTCCTCTACGTACTTTTCACCGTTTAAGGTTTCTTCAGGAGGAAATTCTTCATTTTACATGATTACACTCAACAAATTAAAATAATCCGGAAAAGAAATACAATTGTAAATAATCTTTGATAGGATCTACATGCGCCTTGTGCGTTTTTTATATGCCAATGTGAATTTCTTTTACCTCATACACGATATGCGTCTTCTCTAGAATATCTGTTGGATCCTTTAACTGGGTGTACATTTTTGATTAAAAATGGAAAAAACCCTTATGAGCTACGTTCATTTTATGCGGATTTAGAATGTGTGATATTTTTTCTGACAGGTGTGGTATGTAGGGTACTGAAGTGTAGATTATCCTTTGTTCTTCTTCTGATTGTTGTCTTTTTGTTTTTCCATTATAATAAATGGACAGAGATAGAGATGCACACCAACATCCCACAAGACGAATTCATAGAGGCAGTTAGCATTATTAATCAAAGCGCATACTGTAAATACAAAAACAAATTCTATCAACAACATAAAGGTTTACCAATGGGAGGACTAATGTCAGCAGTTTTAGCGAATTTTATATTGGAAGATCTAGAAGAGGAGATTTTAAAAAAGTTGAAGTTTCCAAACCCTTTCTTCAAAAGATATGTAGATGATTGCATCGCCGCAGTACCAGATAACAAAACCAAAGAAATATTAGAAGTTTTCAATAGTCAAAATCCTAATATACAGTTCACCATAGAGGAAG
>JAWQRP010004244.1:0-12155 GCA_033557875.1 Quadriops clusia | reverse complement strand
CCATTCCCCTTGAGTCGATACCAGAGTATCCGGTATTGAGACACCAGGAGTCGACTCAGCGGCGGACCGACCTCCGGTCAGCCGACCGGACAAAACTTACTTTCATAGTTTTTTATATAATTTAAGTCAGTTCGTAGTTAACCTTTTAGACTGTAGCAACAGGGAATAAAATAAGAATAACAACTATTAAAGTCTCATCTTTTTATAACTTATATATATATAATATTCAGTATATTGTCAGAACTTGTGTTCTGCTTAGTTCCGATTTCGTGCAGCTAATATTTAGTTGTGCACCACTTCAGGTACAAGATAAAATTGGTAATTAAGCCACTCCTAGTTTACTCTCTCTGTTCCGCTAAGTTTGCGCGTCAGACGAGATATCAATTCCTACTGAATTTTCGCGGTATGTACCACTGATGTCAAAGGATTGATTAAAGCGCTCTGACTAACGTAAATACGTTGATATAAGGGCGAGAAGGGAGTCAAAATATTATTCCGTGACGTTTGGCTAAATCGGAAGATTGATCAATCCTTGCTGAATTTCCGTGGCGTGTACCACTGATCTCAAAGGTTTGATTAAGCGTTCCGCATTTGCGCGAACTCATTGATATTAGGGTTTAGTAGTGCCAGCGGGGCAGTATTGTATTTCTCTGATTGGCTCTAATAATTTATCACGACGATTGATTAACGTCAAGATCGGATATTCCGGGGTGGCGTGTGTTCTCAAATATCCCTTTCCCTGCTTCAATCTTCACCCTCGGGCGCATATAACGGAGAGTGAACACCCCTCAAGGCAATAGAATAGTAGTCCAAATTCTTCTCAAGGCTGCTCCAGTTGTCACAGCCGTAATTCGATATGGTCGATAGATCACAACTCCCTGCTCTTTAAGAATGTCATAATTCTGGTGTGTCAGAACACCTAATTTATAGATAGAATAATGTCTGTATATATACAGATAAGTATACTTAATTGTATTCTGTTTACCTTAGAAAACTGTAATTGTGTATCTGATTTTGTGTGGTTGTTTATCCCCAAAAGACGTCTTATCCCTTTGTTTGTTTGATTGTTTAATTCCCCTCAACTGTAAGCAGAGTGTTTATTGTAATAATAAAAGAATTGACTATTTATCGAGCTGTACCTAACGTAAATGAATGGCTATTATATCATCACAACGTGGGAGAGTCCTAACCCAAGTAAAAGTATCGATTTGCAATTGACGATCATGCCTTAACGACGATCAAGTATTAATTAATAATAATTACTACGAAATTTGGTCCCGTTACAATATAACATATACTAGTCGCCGAGAGGTTATGGGTTAATAAAATCTATAATAGGGCACCACCTACTTTAATAATTAAATTATTCGGGGTTGCCTACACGCGCGGCTTACTTATTTTATGTCTACATTTTAATGCAGCTAGCTGTACCACCTGATCGCACATTGCAAGTTTATTCAAATTTATAGCAGATTCAATTCATTTAATGTAAATCTGAACTCAAAAACTCATTGTGATAGAAATTCTTACCCTTTTTTGTTATTGACATTTAATTACCTCTTTATTGTTATATACATTGAGTTATCTTTTTACGTGATTTAGAGTTGCCCCTTGATTCTGATTAAAATTAAATTTCCTGCTTGGTTGATTAAC
This sequence comes from Quadriops clusia, assembly GCA_033557875.1. Lineage (NCBI taxonomy): Eukaryota > Metazoa > Arthropoda > Insecta > Coleoptera > Hydrophilidae > Quadriops > Quadriops clusia. The sequence continues at coordinate 10,502 of JAWQRP010004244.1, read as the reverse complement.
AACCACTGCAGTTTGACAGCAAGCTGTGCTAATATTCTTAATCAGTTTTTAAGATATTCGATATCATTAAAAGATTTTTAATAAGTGTCCAAGATAGTTATTATTATTATAATAAGTTTAATAGTAAACAGCGACAGAGAATTAGAAAGATCACTGAGCAACACGCACGTTGGAGCTTTCTCCATTTATTCGATGAATCGATTGTATTACAAGAGTGCATCAGAAATTTCGTATGTACAGCCATCTGCAGATTAAATGCATATGGTGAATAAATTCTAAGTGCTACGGTAGGCGATCAAGCTATAAGAATGTCGCTTAGAATGGGTTAATCGTATGCATTTAATCTGCAGACGACTTTACTACATCAATATTTGTATTTTTGTAACCTACCATTTATTGTAGAAAATTTGTTGCTGGAAGTTAAATTACTTGCCAAGATCATATACATATGCATATGCAGGTTCCAATTAATGGTCGCAGCAAAGCAAACCTTGGAAAAACATTTACGCATGCATGCAGGTGAAAAACCGTTCGGTTGTTCAATTTGTAAGAGATCATTCACGAGAAGGTATTATTTGAAGGTTCATTTTCGCCAGCATACAGACGAAAAATAATCTTGTTATGAACAATTTGTGAGACATCATTTACTACTAAATATTATATTAAACTATATTTACTTTTGGAAGAAAACCGTTTATGTCTATAGACATATAGACAAATTATAATTTGTGAAACAAACTTAGCTGCTAAAATTGAATAGATATTCGTGCTTAAAATTTCTTTGAAAAAAAGTCATTTTATCTTATTTTATTGCTTTAAACTGATGTTTGTTATTTCCTGTTAAAACTAGTAGCCTGCCGATCAATAAAAACTTCAAGAAAATACTTCTTAATGTTGTCTGAAACATCTTATGTTTCTTATTTCTTTTGCATCTTTTATATCTCCGTTCACTTTGGCGAAACCAGTCTACTATTGTTAGCTTGAAGGATTTCTCTTAGAAATATATAATCTTTTCTTAAAATGATTTGAATGATCAGTAATATAAAAAAAACGTCCCCTATCAAATCTCAGATTTTACCGAATCGACCTTGTGTCATATCTACTGAGATCGAACTCAATACACTTATGTAATCGTTGCGTATATTTAATTTGTCACCTAGTATTTGATTCATACTTTTACGATAAGTACATATATTAAATATAATTATCGTGCAATAACTAATATCGTGTAAATGAGTCTTTAATGGTACGTGACATTTTGTATACCTACTACCAACATTGAACATAAAAAGAAACCAAATATTTCGCACGTTTTTTTTTTATTTTAACATACTAGATTAAGCACTTTTTCACTATTCACTTCATTGCAGTGACATTACTATGCGTTAGTGAGAATTAGAAACAGGTAGATAATTCCAATTATACGTAGGTATATGTACGAAGGAATAACTAAATATGAAATAATGAGAAGAGATTTGTAACTTACTGTACCTGACTTCATATTGATCATGAAGTCCACTAGCTGTCATCTGAGAATGAAGTGTAAACGTTTTAAGTAATTCATTTGTTCTCTTCAGTCGCAGGTACGATTATATGATACGCTTTAAACAAATTCAAGTTTGTAAAAGTTAAGATACCATGCAAATGAAGATGCTTTCATTAGGGCCGAGGACTTACATTACAATAACCTATTTACCTGAATTTATTCAAATAAAGGAAGAATACTTCTCTGAAGAGAATTCTACTGTAATTAAAGAAGAAACAGAAATAGAAGATTTCGATTTAGAACAAGTTAAAGTGGAAATTGTACCAAAAACGGAACGTTCAACTCCGTGTGAGACAAATGTTGAAAGTAGCAACTCCAATATTGTTCTCCTTGGTCCTAGTAGAGAGGAAATAACATCTTTAAAACTGAAGTTTTGTAAGATTTGTAAAAAGTCATTTAGTAAAAATTATTTCAAATCTCACTTACGTGGTCATACTGGTGATAAGCCGTATACTTGTTCAATTTGTAAAAACTCATTTTCTACTAAAAGAGCAAGAGACGTACATTCTCGCGAACATGTCGGCGAAACACAATTTTCGTGTACAATTTGTGATAAGTCATTTGTTTCTCGATTATTTTTCAGAACACATTTACAGAGTCACACGGGGGAGAGACCGTTTTCTTGTATAGTTTGTACAAAATCGTTTATTGCTAAAGCTTCTTTGATAGTTCACTTACGACAACACTCTGGGGAAAAATCCTATTCTTGCCCAATTTGCGCAAAGTCATTCTCTACAAAGTTTACTAGAAGACAGCATTTACGTATTCATACCGGTGAAAAGCCGATTTCGTGTACACTTTGCAAGAAATCGTATAGTACTACTGGGAGTTTGAACTATCACTTACGCAGCGTCCACGCTGGCGAAAGCCCGTTTAAATGCACACTTTGCAAGAACTCGTTCACTACTAAACGTTATTACGAGTATTTACTTGTAATAGTTCTTTGAAACGACATTTATCCATCCATGCTAAACAGCTCGTACACACGTAAGTTTTAAAAATGTATTGTTTAGTTTAATGAAAATATATTTATTAATCCACATAGATAAACAGTGTTCAAGATAATAGGATTGTATGTTAAAAATGATTCTCATTTAATAGTATTTAAAATAAATATTCATAAGACAGATTGTTATAAAAATTTCAACCCTTTCTATAGTAAACATATTGTTAAACAACATTTTTGCAAGGAATAAAATCGTGTTAATACTCACTCGATTCTATAGATACATTCTTTTAAAGGAATTTCATAAATCAACCTTATAAAAAATAATCATTAGATGATGTCCCATTCCTTATAGTGTTTTGTCTATTGGGTAAACATTACTTGGAACGTGTGAAGTTAGCTATTACTATGGAATGGTAACTAGAGGCCTTTTTTCCGCTCTTGCGTTTTCCTAGGTCTATTTTTAGTGAATAACTTTCATTCCCTAATACATATTTATTTTTCTTAGCGAAACATACAGGAAAAATAAAGATTTGTACAGAGGTTACGAACGTATATAGTTGACCCATACACCGTCAGATAGCACTTCTAAATTAGTTTCCAAGATTTTAACGTTGAGAAACAGTTCTCTTATGCGCTGCTTACTTCATTGTTGTTTAAAACATTATACTGATTCGTTTGTTCCTCTCAATCGTAAGTAGATAAATATGCACGTGGTGTGTTATAAACAAACCTCTTTTCCCTAATTAAACATTTAACAATAGCTTTGTTCCATCCCCTACATCCGACTAGTTCACGTACTAGTCAGACGATCAGAAGTTCATCAACAGTATGCGCAGTTTATAAATATTTTTGTACTGCGCAATTTGTTTAAGAACTCCTGGTCGTCTGACTAGTACGTGAACTAGTCGGACGTAGGGGATGGAACAAAGCTATTGCATTGTTTTGGAATAGGTTTGAAGAACTTACCATACAATGGTTGAAAATTCGCGAGGTGTTCGCATAAAACAAGAATGCATCACTGAAGAATATCCTATAATAATTAAAGAAGAACTGGATATCGATGATTTTGATGCGAAACAACTTAATACAGAAATAAAGGTGAAAGTGGAGCATTCGTGTCCAGTTTGCAAAGAAGTGTTTCAATTTGAAGCAAAAATGGAAAGGCATATCGATGAGCATCAGAAGAATTATTCAAATCAACATGAAACAAAAGCTGAAAGCAGCCATTTGTATGATCATCAACCTCATTACAGCAAACAACGTCAAACATTACAGAAAATGTTTTGTTCAATTTGTGAGAAGTCATTCCGTAGAGCGCAGAGTTTGAAAGAACATACAGGTGAAAGGCCGTTTTCTTGTAAATTCTGTGCGAAGACATTCACTAGAGAAAGTGGTTTGAGAGTTCATTTGCACATGCATACAGGTGAAAGACTGTATTCCTGCACAATTTTCGATAAAATATGTTTCCCGATACACTCTCTTAGAACATTTACGCAAACTACGTTTCCGTGTTCAATGTGTCGGAAGTCATTCACTAGAAAATCTGCTTTGAAACGCCATTTATTCCAGCATTCAGGAGAAAAATTATTTTCTTGTACAATTTGTAAGAAGACATTCACCGCAAAACAGTACATGTACAACGGCATGCGGGCGAAAAACCGTTTTCTTGTACAATTTGCGGAGAATCGTTCATTGTAAAACAAAGTCTGGAATTGCATGAACGGCAGCATTCTGGCGAAAAACTGTTTTCTTGCACAATATGCAAAAATTTTGTTGCTAAAAATGCGTATTTGGGAAAACATTTACGCACTCACACTAATAATAAACCAGTTGTACACATCTGACTTGTAAAAACATCTTGAAGCATCTTAAAATTTATTGTAGTTGTTTATATGTAGTAAGCATTTGGAAAAAAACAACTTTTTAAAAGAATGGTGTTCCCAATAATATTATCGTGTTTCTTTTTAACTGTCGTAATGTGTAATAAAACTATTTTCGATTTATATCAGTTTAATTGCATAACGTAGAGTTATAGATAGACATAGAGTACTATTAATTAAACACTTACAAAAAAATAATAAATGGAAAATCAACTTCATTGTTGCCTAAATATATTTTTTTAATACAGATGAAAATAGTTTAAACAAAAAAACTAGAGTTAAACTATACCTACCACCCTATATACAATTAACTACATTTATGTATATTCAATGTCTTCTGTCCTATGGTGGACATTCGACGTAAATCGGTTAATTTTAGGTTATCTTTACGTGATTTAGAAGTAAGATATATGTCTTATATTAATCATGCAAAGATAACCTAAAATTAACCGAGTTATCGTCGAATGTCCACCATAAGATGAGAAACTTTGATTTGAGGTTGGTTACATTTCTCGCTGCTCCTAACTTCTCGACCCTGTTTATTAATATGCGTTAACAAACGGGTCGAAACAGAATAGGTACCATTCTTCTGTGATTATACCTACTAAACTATAGAAGTGAAGCTAGCGTCACTTTAAACTAGAATACTTATGGCGTCACCGACAATCCTACGATGCACGAGTAGTAACGCCGTGTTATTGAGGCTTTAAGCAGAGAGTATTTGCGCTACCTGCCGCAAGTGTTGAGAACTATCCATTCTGATCTGCCAGTCCTCGTTCTTCCGTTTGAGAACTAATCGTTCGCAAGTTTTCGTTTTTTACTTTATAGTAGTGTTGAACCACATTATTCGTTATTATTAATCGAAAGTACGTATACTTTATTTATATCATAATGATATGCCATAAATAAAGAGTTTTTTAAAACTTAACCCTACTTATTACCATTCATTCTTTTAGAATAGGTTTGAAAGATACATTAAAATGGCCGACAAATTATCAGATGTCCACATAAAGAAAGAATGTTTCTTCGAAGAACATTCTACAACAATTAAAGAAGAAAGAGACATCCAAGAATATTCTATAAGAGTTAAGGACGAAATAGACATCGAAGAATTCAATACGAACAAACTTAAACTGGAAATCGAAGCGGAAATGAAACATTTCTGCCCAGTTTGTTGCAAAGTGTTCCAGTTCGAAGCAGAAGTGGAAAGACATGTAGATAAGTATCATAGGAAATATTCAACTCAGCAAGGAATGAAAGAAGAAGGAGACAACAACTTGGATATTCGTCAACTTGATGGCAGCACAGAAGGTCAACTACCAAAGCCAAATTTTTGTGCAGTTTGTAAAAAGTCATTTTCCTCTCAACGTAATCTTAAGAGACATTTAAGGACACATGGCGGTCAAAAACTACATTCGTGTACAACTTGCGCAAAGACATTCACTACAAAATATTATTTGAAACTCCATTTACGCAAGCATACCGGCGAGATGCTGTTTTCTTGTGCAATTTGCGAAAAGTCATTCACCACAAAATCTACTTTGAAAATCCATTTACGTAAGCATACCGGTGAGAAACCGTTTTCTTGTACAATTTGTGAAATGTTATTCGCTACGAAACGGTATTTAGATATCCATTTACGCAAGCATACCGGTGAAAAGCCGTTTTCTTGTACATTTTGCGAAAAGTCATTCATTGCGAAACGATATTTAAATATCCATTTATGCAAGCGTATAGGTGAGAACCCATTTTCTTGTACAATATGCGAAAAGTCATTCGCTACGAAACAATATTTAGATATCCATTTACGCAAACATACCGGTGACAAACCGTTTTCTTGTACCATTTGTGACGTGTCATTCGTTACAAAATATTATTTGAATATCCATTTACGCAAGCATACTGGTGAAAAGCCGTTTACTTGTACAATTTGCAGTAAGTCATTCGTTAGGAAGTATTATTTGGATATCCATTTACGCAAGCATATCTTTGAAAAGCCGTTTTCTTGTACAATTTGCGAAATATCTTTCATTAGGAAAGATTATTTAGATATCCATTTACGCAAGCATACCGGCGAAAAGCCGTTTTCTTGTTCAATTTGCGAAATGTCTTTTATTAGGAAAGATTATTTGGATATCCACTTACGCAAGCATACCGGTGAGAATCTGTTTTCTTGTGCAATTTGCGAAAAGTCATTCAACACAAAATCTAATTTGAAAATCCATTTACGCAAGCATACCAGTGAGAAATAAGTTTCTTGTATTTGTACATTTCATATCTATGAAATCTTTTTTTAAACACGTATTGTTATTGGGGTTGATTTAAAAAGAGTTAATTTTCTCCGTGTAATTAAATTTTGCTGTCGGCATTACATCTTTCGTGCCCGTTACGAGAATGTGGCACTGGAATCTGTAAATTCCCGGTTTATCCAGTGTATCTATATTGTTCTTCGTGTTGACCAGTTTTGATCCGAGTGATGAGTTGTATCTGAATGCTAATGTGTAATTGTGTTTTTTGAAAATAGTTTTCAGTGTTTTTGTGCCATTGAATTTTACTGATCTGTAATCCATTGTTTGATTCGTATTGATATTGGTTGCTATTGTGTTGGTGGTATTTAATTCTTTTTTATAGTTGCCATTTGTTTCGTCTATAGGTATGTTTGAGTATAGATTAGTTATGTCAAATGATATCATTTTACATTCTATATTTGGTTTTTGTATTTGGTGTTTTGACAGTTCTAGGGAGTTTTTTATTGAATGTTTGCATTTATAATCAATTTGTTCTGGGATGACGTGCACTAGTGTTTTTGTAATATTGTATGCTGGTGAATGTAACTTTACTTGTGGTGTTCTGTATGTGGTTGGGACTATTCTACTGTTATGTTGTACATTATGTGTCAGTAAGGGTGTCTTTGTGTTGTTCTAGTTTTATCTTTAGTTTCGTTACATATGTGTTGATTGGATTTCTTTTTAGAGTGATGAAGTGATTCTCTTGCGCGAAGTTAAAGGTTTTTTCAATATATTCTTTCTTGTCGATTATAACAAATCCAGCACTATTGTCTGCGTAAGTTATAATAGAGTTGTTTTCATGGATCTTGTTTTTTTATCGATCTTAATGTCGGTATTTGTTTTTGATTTGTTTTTGATTAGACACTTTTATTTACTGCTAAAAATGTGAAAAATCGCGCAATACGATCATACACTGCATGCAACAAGATTGTTTTCCCTGATCATTCTAATTACACTTGTTCTTCTTTAGAAACCAATGATTAGATTAGTAATTTAACGTAATTTTTATTTGTAATCTCAATTTGAAACCGAAAGGCGTTTTTTATCTAAAATACGAAAAGTTTACTCTTATATTAATTTTAAAAAATGTATAAGATATGTATAGCTTTTGTTAATTATTTAGGATAAATCGTAATCAAGTTATTCCAATAAATGTGAATTAATAAAGAAATGATTATTATATCATAAGTTTTTTCTTATTTAAAATTTTACTACATATAAAATCGGCGCGACCTCTTACGTAATTTTATAAGGTTATACTATACAAAAATATTTATTATTATTATTTTTATTACAGCACTTTACTATTGTTAAATTAAAATTTATTTTGGTCATTCTCAAAAGTAACAATTAAATGATAAATATTCTTTCAAATAAAATAAAATGCTGCCCAGATCTTCAGGCAATTGTCATTCAAATGGTTTATATATTGTACAGCACGAATGAAAAGGAAACTATGAAAACAACTATTATAGATTCGAACTAAAGGTGTCCTCGGGTGAGTGGAATAAACAACATTTATATTTTCAATAAATATTTAGACACTTATGAAATACTGTCAAGTTCATTTGTTTTTGTAAAATGTTCTGTGGCTACTTCCTAAATAAAATAAATTCCCATAATCAATGTTTACTAGGCAAATACCTAAGAAACTATACTCTAATTTCAAAAAAACTTTCATACAAAAGTTTTTTATTTTCTTGACAATAATAAGAATAAACAAGAGGCACGAGAGATGAAACTAGAACGGGATCTAAAACTAAACCGGTGACGAGAACAGGAAGGAAAACAAAGCGAAATTAAATTAAATTAAATTAAATGAATTAAAACTAAATACAAACAGAATGATACGGAATGGGATGGAACGGGAATGACAACGGGAATGGACAATAGAATTGGAACGGAAAGGGAATGAAATAAATCGAAATGAAGTAAAATAAAATAAAATACAGACATGGTACAGAATGAAACGGGAAAGGGGTAAAGAAATACTTTGTGTGTATTGTCATAGATTATATATATACTCCGTAATCAGATCGCTCACTGCTGTATAACTACTTGAAAACCGTCCAGGGCTGTAGAACCACGGATGGCGCTGCTGTAGCGTATAGTTTTGGCTGTAGAAGATCTAGATGGCGGTTTTGTAAGTTTTATCCAACTTACTGGTTTCTGCAACGTTATATTTATTTGACATGGTGATATATCGCGCCGTCGAGGTGCTGCTGTGAATTGCCCTTAAATTTATGCGACTCGAAGATAATTATGCAAGACTCAAAATTCAGAGGGAAATAAAATATGCACACACATGAAGACAATACCGCGGAAACAAAGACATTTATTAATTGAAGGAGTCGAGGACTTAGGTCTCTTAGGTAGAAGAAGACCCGTAATAGCTAAATATGGCCTTGTATTTATGATCAGAGGACTATATTCCAATTGGAAATTGCGTTTTGCTTATTCTTATAAAAAACATGAGTTAAAAGTGAAGAATTATCGAAATTAATATATGCAGAGGTTGAAAAATTATTTAAAGTCGGTCTTAGGCCCAAAGTGATCGTGTACGATCGACGCACTAGTAATCAAAGTGCTTTTAAAAAATTGAATATATCTGATGACAAGCCATATCTCATGTACGAAAATAAAGTATATGCAATTTTTGACACATCTCATTTGTTTATAAGTTTAAAAAACAATTTGTTAAATGGCGATTATTTATTAGAAAATCAAAAAATATCGTTCAAGGACATTAAAAATACTTATTTTATTGACAAAACAAATAATACACGAAGTCTACCAAAGATTACAGATGATCACATATTCCACAATTAATTTTAAAAAAGTAACGTGTAACTAGCATTACAAGTTCTCAGTGAATCCGTACAGATTAGCGTCATCACAAAGCAATAATTTGGTCCGAAGTACGTTGTTGGAGGAGCTACAAATTTTTAACATTAAAAAAATTGACTACAAATCTGGCAGTCAGTAGGCCGGCCTGTTTTAATGGTTTTCTTATTACCATTAATGATATTTTACAACTAATCGATCAAGAAATAGAAAGCTCAGAAGTACAATTTTTATTAACGAATACACTGAACCAAGATGTATTAAAAAAATTATTTTCTATTGATCGCCAACGCGGATGCTATAGCAGAAATCCTTCAGCGTTTTTTTTTCAAAAGTATTTTCATTCAATTCACTTATGAAACCGGCACAAAAATCTTATTGTGAAGTTGATCCAGATCTATTTATCGACCTTTCACTGACAGTGAATGGACTGCTGAATCAATTAGCGATAACATAAGTTTGTTCACTACTTCTAATTCCTCTGACGCAAATCAGTCGAGATCTCTTTCAATGATGGAATCTTATTTGGAAAAGTGTTTAGTAAATTACTTTTCTGGGTATTTAGCTAAGAAACGTCTTACAAAATTTAATTGCCATAAATCTTTAGTAATAAGTGATTAGAATTTATCAGACCGCAATGAAATGCTAGTGCTGCACAAAACTTTCAGCAATATAAAAGTTGGGGCACATCAACTGGGCTTAAAGCACTAACAACTATATTTCAATCTATTATATCTATAACAATAGATATATTGTGTTGATTTAAGAGGACGGAGATTGCTGACAAAGAAATAACTCAAATGTAAATACAAATTATATTTGAATTGTAGCTACATATTTACATGATACAAAAATACTACTTATATACATATATATATATACGTACGTATTTTATGAGTTTGGGTATTTAGACCAAAAAAAGATGGAAACGTTTTCTAGCACGTTTTATTAATCACGCCTAATATTTCGTCACCAGTTCGTGACTTCTTCAGAGG